>VZSV01000038.1:312474-398792 GCA_013398735.1 Nothocercus julius
AACAAACAGAAAAGGAAAGAGGACTTCGGTGTGTTGTCTCAAGACCATCTTTCCCATAAAGATATCCCATCTAGCTCCAATTCTATACTTTTTTTTTAATAGAGATTTTGGCAGAAGTCACATCTTTTTTGGTCAAAAAAGAACCAGTTGTTCCTACAGAATGGAGGTGACTAGTTGCAACAATCTAGTTCTTTGCATTTGGGAATTAAAGAATTAAGGCAAAGTAGAACATAGAGGATCATAATGAAGGAAACTTGAATTTTTTTTTTTTTTTAGTGTTGATTGATGGCTAAATTTAAATATCTGTATTTTATATTTAATTACTCAGCCTGCTGGACTCATAATCAACACTGTTGGTTACCCAGCAGCTCCCATTTGCCTTCCCTACCAAGGTCATTACTTCTAAAACTGCATTCATTTTTGGATGCCTAAATATGGATTGAAATTTGATCTTGAGCTTTTTTTTTTTTAACTTGTATAAAAAGTACATTTTACTGACCTCTATTTTATCAGTCACTTATAATCAACATTACCCCAGAAAAAAAAAAAAAAAAAAAAAACAGAGAAGCCACTTGTTAGCTGTCTATCTGATCGTTAATGCTCACCTTTAGTTCAGATAAGCAGTTTCCAGTTTTAGAGAGGCAGCCTCCTGATTTAGTCTATGTTAAGAATTCCACTGTCTGGACTGGAGATGGAGCGGCTGTATTTTTGCTATTGTTCTTTGCTTTAAAAACATCTTTTCTGCTGGCTGTTCTACACGTATGCATATGTCAGAGGCCCAAGAATCTTTTGAAATAATGTGTTGGAGCTTATTTTGGTTTTATTTGTTCAAACCTCTGGTTTATCAAGAGAATCTCATGAGGTATAACAGCTTCTTCATCTGGGTTTTGGATAGATGAGAAAATTCCAAAGTTAAATATTACTTATGCTGTTTTAGTGTAGTGATAGTGATAGTGTAGTGATATCTGACTAGACAGATTTTTTAATCACAAAACTTTATAACAGAATAAAGCTGTATCAGTTTTGAACTATTAGGCCTACTTCATCAAAGTAAGATTTGTGCATCAGCATAACAAATAAAATCAAAGAGATGATGACTCCTTCCTATAAAATGAGAGGTAAAATGCACCCAGAATACTTTTCCTAACAGAAAGTTGGGGACAGCAAATGAGGAAAAAAATTTTTTGCTTCAACTGAAATACCAAGGTGGGCTTGTTTCCTTACATAATGTCTCTCACTATTTTATATGTGTTTGTTTCATTTACACTAAATATAATCCATCATAATTGATCCCTGGTTATTTTCATTCGGAGTTGGAATATCTGCCACTTTAGATCAATTAAAGTACAATATCCATTGTGTTTTACATTAATTTATAAGGAAGATTTTGAGGCAGACTATGCCTAAGAAGGCATTGGCCAGCACAAGAATTCCAAACAAGTCCTCCAGACTTTTTCAGAAGAAAACAGAAACTGGTTAGATGCAAAAATCGGTACTTTACCAGAGTGCTTAAAAATGGGTGTGCAAAATATGCAACAAAAATCAATAAAAAGTCAATAAGAGATCCATACTTTGATACTTTTCAGGTGCTTACTCAAAATCAGTGTTTGTCGTGGTGAGAAATTCTGTGGTGAATGCCAAGACCAAATCAGAATAACAAGGGTGGTCACAGCTGGAAGTAAATTTGAAAAAGAAACAGCAATGAAAAACCCACTCTCTAAATCGATATAGCTGATAATGCAGGCCTATACTTTTTTCGTATTGACTGAAAGCCTAGAGTAAGCTGACCTAGGTCTGAACCCACCGCCATGCCATCTATATGTATCATATGCTCTGAAAACTAATTGGTTGATGGACTTGCGCATGGAGGCGTGAAAAACTTTGTAATGCTCAGTCACAGCAGGATAAGGCCAGGAGAAGACATTAGCAGGGACTGAAGAGGAGGATGACATGGAAACAAGAGTGAAGTAATGTATGTCCTTGTGGACATAAAAAAAATAGGAAGATTTAGTAAGCAAGAGGCACTTTTTCTCTTTCACTGTCAAGAAACAATTTTCACAGATATTTCCCTGCCTTGTATCAAAACAAGGCTCCATTTTTTAAATTTATTACATAGAAGAGAGAGCACAATTCCAAATGAGAGATAAGTGCAGCATAAACACCTAAAGTGAAGTCAATTTTCCTTCCATATTTTATTCAAATTTTCCTTTGTTTATGCTGACTAAAGGTGAATGAAAAAATGTTGCTGTTTTTTTAAAGAATCAACAATACATTTCCCCATGATTTTACTTTTTAACAGCCATGCTTTTACAATATTCTCTTACTGTCATACTCTTACAATATTTTCTGTCAGCTAATTTCAACATGTATGAAAAATATCTTAAAAAAATTGTCAAGATATTATAGCTATTGCTTAGTCTACTCCTCTTTACTATTACTTCCTCCATTTCTACCATTCCTCTTGTTAAATTGGGGCACTCATATAATAAAGAGGTAGAATTCTCCTTAGTAGTTAATCCTTTTTCTTTTTTTTTCTAGAGAAGCATTTTACAAACATTTCTACCATAAAAGAATCCACTATCTATAAACAATTCAGGACTCTCATTCCACAATCGACCCAATCGACCAGCTTAGTATGTAGCTTAGGATGTTGACACTATTTTTTTACATTGCAGCTCTTTGAGCAATGTCTTAAATTGGCCAGGCGACTTCTCCATCCTGCTAAACCATGATCTGTTCTCCAAAGCTGCACCTTGGTCATGCAGTTGTTGGACTGCGATAGCAATATTACAAAGCATGGCATGACACAAGCCAACGCAAAGTACAGTGATATGTCCTCTTGGCAACTGGGTAGCAGGTGCATCACACCCATCCTCCAGCCCTTGTACTCATTTCCTCCTGCATATCTGAAGTTAGGACATTCAGATGCTTACACAAAGGATATCAATTTGAAAGACAGCCTAATAAACACTGATGAAGATCATGTTAGAGAACTTTTTTCTGCTTGGCTCCATGGACCTTTTGAGAATTAGTCAAATCTCTTCTGCAGGGAAGACAAAGACTTGGGAGTATTTGTTTATTTCATGAGTTTGAGGGACTAGAGACCGCTCCAAACCTCACTTTTGTCAATTCAAGTTAGAGTATGTACTCTTGAGCTTCCTTCTCTGACATAAGCTTTACAGAATAAAAACACTTTCTTGAACACGCTGCTGCCTCTCTGATTGGAATGCGAGAATGAACACATTAGTTACCTCCATACTGCTTAAAAACTCTGTTGGAAAGCTGATGGATATAAAGGTTAAATCTATAAAGAAGAGAACCCTTCAGCAGGGATAGAGTTGACTGCAAGTGTATTAACAGTGTAAACAGAGAGAAACCTCGGCATTGTAAAGGTTAGCTGAGTGTAAAGTACAATTGGTCCCTGAAATTAAAAACACTTAAACTCCCTGTAACGCACGTGTCCTGAATACAGAATCATGAGGAATACCACAGTACAATACACACTACTTCTGGAAAAGCGTTGGGAAGTACTTTGGAACTGTTGAAATAATGGCAATCATTGCAAATGCCAGTTTTCTTGAATTACATTAAGAAACAAATGAAAATTGTGAGATAGAAGATCCTACAAAATTAGTCCTGATAACTATGAAAAGCTAAAAAATAATTTAGTATGGATGAAGCTATTAATGTTTGCCTACAGATTCGAAGCCTCTTGAAGGATAAAGACTCTGGAAGCTCTGGCAGTACTGAGTAGAAACAGCACAGACGAGGGCACTCCAAGCACGGCAGCAGGGAAAACAAACTGCTGCAACCCATCCAGACACACACTGATGTTTAAGCTGATAACGACACTTTTTCTGTTTTGTTGGAACAGTGATTTCTACCTTAAAGTTTTGCTCACTAAGGTAAGGACTGTTTCTTGTACTTAATAAATTGGGATGTTTAATTTATGAACCATCATATATCTGTAGCTAATTTAACTCTGAGATGGGTTGCAGGGCTGCAAAAACCCTTCACAAGACCAGTGCAGATAAGCAAGAAGCTTGCAGCACTTTATGGGAACTTGCACTTTACGGTGGATCATCTTTCACTGTGCAGCACTGATTCCTGAGACTGTGAAAACTTCCCATCCAAGTCCCGTAAGACACAATATGGATCACAGAAACATGAAGGAGGGTAAATATTAAGTCCTTAAAGTATCACAGGTGCTAGAAGGAAATCGTCATCAGGTACTATTGGTAAGGTGGCTATTTTAATACTCACAAAGCTCACACATCAGGAGGAGGGAGACTGGCACCCAAGTGGATAGGGTAGGAGGAATGTTAAAGACCTCCCACTGGCTCGACCATTTCCAGTTTGCAAGATTTATTTTTTTTAACACCACAGTTTTGCTAGCAGCCATTTCAGCAGCTTGTCTTTGGCTCTGAGAAAAATAGCTCCTCTTTCCAGGGAATCAAAAGATGTGACAAGAACAATCAATAGGCAGTAAAAATAATGCTAAAAAATGCATTATTAAATTAAAGCAATGAGTGCTCCTTAGGAAGTTGGGGGATCTATGAAGGAAGGATTTCCTTCAGAATTTTATACGTAAGTGCACTCCTGGAGAAAGATGTTCTTCAAAAGGAGGGAGGAAATATTAATAGACAGCATATATCCTCAATAAATTTATTCCTTAATTTGTTGAATGAGGTTACTATTTTTTTTTAATTCATTACAGTGGTTCTCTTTTTTTTAGCAGAATATGTTAAGAAAAAATATTTGTATTGTTTTTCTCTGCAGCAGTTCTACAAGATGAACATTCCATTTCTTTTCACTCAACTATTTCAATGCTATTTTTAAATATATGTGGTACTGCTATCTAAAACCAGCATGCAGAGTTTTAATATCACTATATCAAACATAGCTTTGCAAACTAGTAAATCCATCTAGGCTACCAATATCTGTGTAATTTGATACACTGACACATTTTTGTTTTCTATCTCAAAGATGTCTCATTTCACTAACTCATTGCCATAGGCTACAAACAGCTCTCACTCCCTGCAATGTCATACATAATTAATACATGGGAAGTCTTAAAAGAGAAACTTCTGCAGATCCATTGGACTGGACATTTCTTTCGCTTTCTGTCCTACATTGTTTTGTGATGTTAATGCTCATCATTCTATTTTCAAAGTAGCCATATTTGGATGGTCAGTGACAATTCTCTTGAAGCAAGCTGGCAGTATTTTTAAAGCTTTGGTTGTGTACACATACACATAAAAAATCAGATAAATATACTGGTTTAATTTATAGGGTGATTCACTGACTACCAGTGCAACCTGCATAGTACGAAAACACACATCAGACTTTTGGTCCTATAATGGATATACTCTTGCAAATCTGTGCACTCCACAAATGAAAAGTATCTACCCTACTTTTTGAAGTCTTTGTAGTACTGGTGGAGCAAAACAGAACTATATACTGGGAAGATACATTATTCAGGGTGCCTACCTAGAATCTCCATCTTATGGAGCCCTCAATCAAACGTCATTCAGAAAACTACTTCTATTCCGCTTGTTTCTGCTTCACCTAGTACAAAAGATATGTAGCTATCCATATGATACCTTCAGTCCAACAGCATTGTATACTTGAATACAATTTGCTTTCACAAGTGATGCTCATTCGTAATTATTTGTAAAGTTAGCAGCATAACCATTCAAATGAGGTAAAGCAATCCCGGATCTAATAGGCAGGTCTCTAGTGCCGTTTTAGATTAGCCTTGATGGAAGCCTAATATCCTGCCTCCTCCCCTGCTTCTTTTAGTAGTAACCTGGATGTTTAGAACAAGTATTGGCTAATGATAAGAGAAAGGGGAGGAGCAATGCAGATCTGCTGAGCAAGGAAAAAGGCTAATTAATATCTCCTGCTGTCCACTTCAAGCTGAGCTACCTGACAAGTGGCCAGATGACACTTGTGCAGTGTTTACACCACACCAAGTGCCATGGCCTAGTTACTAGTCACCCATGAAAATGTTTAGGACCACTTGGACTTCCGAGTGCATGAGAGCCTTGCAAAAGCTCCACATCTGGCAGAAGAAAAATATCCTATTCTAACAGAAGCTAGAAAAACAGCAGACATTCCAGGATAGTCTGGGAAAGGCGTACCCTCATGTTGAAGTCTGCTTTTGCCCTTGTGGTGTCTGGACCTGCCTCGCCTGCTTGTTTCTTTCATCGTACTACACCTGCGGTTGGCTGAGAGAAGGTTTCACTCACATCCTGAAAAGCACAGGCTAAGATTCAAGAGATGATTAGGATTCAAGAGATAATTTTAATATCATGTTAACTTTCTTCCATCTGCATTGCCTAACGACTATCCAGGCTACTTTGTGCCGCATAAGCAGTAGATAGCAGAAAAGTCCCTTTGCTGTAGGGAACATTCCCTGGTGCCTCCTGAACCAGCTGCCCATGTTTATTCTGCAGAGAGAAAGATTTCAGGGAGGGTCTAGTGGCCGTGACAGGTTGACAACAAGGAGTGCAGTAACCTGGCTCTGCTATAGAGTAGGAGGTTTTACAGACCATGCTTTTCCTACTACTTAAAATTAGAATTCATGCTAGTTCCTACCATCCTACACTAACTTGAAATGCCATTTAGATATAGCAGAAAATCAAGGTTTACTTTAAATATGAGTTTGAAATATCTCTGTGTGACAAACTGCAAATACTCTGATTGGGACCATCATGGTATATGTATATTTGTTATTGTATCTAGCAAAATGTTTCTTTAAAGCCTAATTCTTTAAAGGCTGAAAATTTCTTTAAATCTCAATTCAACACACTTTTTTAGTAGTTTTTACAGTCTCCATCTCTTCAGTATTAAATGGTGTAAAAACAACAATATCATGGCATTTCAGCCAACACCAAGCTTTCCAACCATCACCGTCAGTGCTTGACTGAGTTAAGCAGTAAGATGAGACAAAGTGCATACTCTTGCAAAATAAAGCAGCTCAGGCACACTAAAAAGCCTAAGTTTGTTCTGTAAAAGTCACATGCAGTGAATCATGTCACATTATCATTACGAAATATTCATAATTCAACTGTAAACACAAACATCTTTTTGTTTACAAAAGTACTTTATACAAATTTCAGAGCTGAGAATAATTTGCTTAATATTTGTGTGCCCATATTTATTAAATGGAATATGTCAAAGTGTTTCTTTTTCTCAGCTATTCCCATTGCACCCTTTAGTTTGCTGTTATAGCAAGCAGTGCATTGTGTATTTATCTGACATACAGAATTCCCAATTAAGTGATATATTTTACTAGCTGGGCCTTTTTCTTAGGAAAAAAAAATAGTCAAACTGCATCTGCTTGTCAGTATTCCTGCTGAAATCACTACTCACTAATCTCAGAGTCCTAAAATTTCAGGTAATTTGGTGCTATTTTACCTCAACTAGAGACTGAAAAACTTTTTTACCAGAGTGTAAAAAAATTATATAAAGGTGAGGAAAATCCCATTGGTGAGGAAAATTGCTCAGAGAATTAAGGATTTGAAACACAAAGAAAGCAGCACAGCTGAAACAGGAAAACACAGCACAACACAACAGAAACATCACACCAACAAACCCTAAATAAATTCATTTCAAAAAGCCAAAATAAGGGAGCAGTATAAAACTCGCCAAAATCCATAAACAAAAGCATATGGAACTTGATCCCATCTCCTCCTACTTTCTGCATGAAAAAATAAAAATCATAATTCAAAATGAACTTTATTTTATTCCTTATTTGGGTGATATTTTATTAATATGATGTGCTATTATCTGCTTTCTGACAGGTAATAATAACTTGCTCGTAACAATGAAGGAAGTGAACGAAACGTGATGTGACACAAAACATACAAACATGTAAAACAACATACATCACAGTGGGTCAGATCACAATTAAATAATCTGGTATTAGCAGTGGATGAAACTTCTGAAAAAGCACATTTCAAGCTAACTCTGTAATGTATAGGTAAGTGACTGCATGCACATTTTGGCATGTCTTTATTGCAAAATTCATGTCACTGTTTGCATCTGACAGAAACGTCGCATTAATCCTTACTGAAGGAAAAAAAATGCACTGGCAGAAGTGTAAATAGTTTCACATGAAATTAATGGGCATTTCATCACCCTAGAAAGAAAAGGCGCAAAATAATAAAGGATCTTAGCCCAACTCTCCACAATTCCTTGGGTCAAAAAACACAAGGATCAGAAACATGCTACTTTGAACAAAGAGCAATTTAACACACTTTTTAAAGTAAACTTCTAAAAAAAGTTACATTTTTTTTTTCCCCCTGGGAAACAGAAATAACTCTTTATTCCAAACAGTTTCATTGATCAGCTTTGGTGAAACTCATATAGGTTACAATGAATAAGAGAACTAACTCTACATATATAGCTTTCAAAGTACAAAAGCATCTTATGTTCAGGGTGCTATTTAAGTTTACACAGTCTGCAGTTAGTGGGAACTGCGGTTGCTTAGCTAGCTGAACTTGAAGATATGTGAGAAAAATGTGCAAAGTGCCAATAAGAGAGCATTTAAGCATATTTCCTCTGTTATGGTAGGTAAATTTTGTTCTTAAAATGTGACAAAGAAAATTCCACTGTCCTCTGAAGAGTTTCTATGCTGTTTGTAGACCAAATTCAATGTTTAATGTGTGAAACAGAAGGATTATAATTCTGCTTTAAGAGCAAGTATCAAGAGAATTTAATTATGGAATAAACTTCTGATGCTTCACTGACACTCAATGTGCTGTATCAAGCAAAAAAAAAAAATCAAAAAACAGCTTTAGAGAAAACCACCAAAGATTCATAATAATTCATCTTTTCTATTTAGTAAAACAAACTTTTAACTGTAACAATAAAACCTGAATTACTTGCAGGAGATATATCAAACCAGCTTATGCTCCTTCATTATTGATCCAGAATTTGGGAAATGCTGTGGCAAGTCAGATGAAAGGGCCACCGGCTGCCTGCCACACAGGTAGCCTGCTGTGAAAAGTTAGTGCCAAAAGATTACTGTCCTGTGTGCAGGACACCTGTGGGTGAGTTCTCTGTCACAGCAAAAGCTGCTCGCTGGCAATCAAGTTAAAACACCTGATCACTAGACACATGTGTATTTTGTTGATCCATCTGTGGCAGGGAACATGTGCCAAAAGTTTCACTAAAGGTGAATAGGAAAGGAGCAGTGTAAAGTGTACTTACTATACATTTAGAAAGCACTTCATTCATAACTCAGCACTAAGTATTCTAATACTTTCCATATTCATGATCAAAATGCACCAGGTTTAGCAAAATGACTGGATTTCCAGCTATGTCCAGAGGGATTTTAAAGCTAAAGAACTATTATTTTTGTACTTTGGAGAACATAGTTGTTTCACTGGACTTTTCCGAAGGCCCTTAAAATTTCACGTTGTGAGGAGCTTCTAAGAAACAAAGTTTGAAGAAAATATTCCCTCGCTGATTCAGAAATATCAGATCTGCCAGAATATATGTGCAAAAGTCTTATCATTGGTACTAAATGCAAATGTCTTGGTACACATGGATGAAAGGAAATCTAATACGTGATGGCATAAAGAACTGTCAGTATTGTTAGAAACGGGGGTAATCTAAACCTCCACGAAGCTAATGGGACTTTCTATTAACTTCTACAGTCTTTGGATCAGGTCCTGTCGTTTATTTTTCTCCATCCTTTTATCTTCCCTCCCTTTCAGATTTGTTTTTCTCCTTTATGTGTTACAAGAGCAGTCCTGAAAGCTGCAATGGACAATGCTCAGCTGGCAGCCATTCCCTGGTAATTAGATGGAGTCTCAAACACCTGACCTGCACATCTATGGATATCAAGCATGTCTGAGTGCCCAATTACCCAGGAGTATTAGGAAATAGGACTGGAGGATGGGCAAATGATTTGATTCTTAAACTCTTCTCCGCTTGATGCTGTACATGCTTCTTCTTTAGCTCGGCCCAGAGACCCAAAGAAAGACTGGAGGTCAAACCCTTTCTGAACCCTCATACACCGCGAACAATTTCTTACCACTGTTTAGGATCTTTGACCTTTAGAAAGTCTACAGCATTCATAATTACACCTAAAGCACTCTGGTGGTGTCTTCCTCTATAATGGATTCAGAGACATGAATAATACTCTTTAATTTTCAAGTATTTCTTTTTCAAATTAATATTTCAAAGAGAAAAACCCTTATCTTGTTAAGAAGAAGAGTTTTTAGGGTTGTAGCTCTTGCATAGGATGATACAGTTTGGTGGCCTCTCTTGTTAAAAATGTTCTAGTACCCATCTAATGCCCACTTATTTATGGATTTTAGACTAAAAGCCCTTTTTTGCCAGTTTTCTTCACAAGCACTTATCTCAACATCCTCATTAGGTGGTTTTTCTCTTTTCTTTTTTTCAAGGCCTATCCATGCCCTTGGTACTTTCTTTTGTTCCATGCTGCAAAAGGAATGGCTTTAAAGGATCTCTCTCCACCAGTTTCAACTTTTTTCCTTTGTAATTAGCCTTATTTGAGGAGCAGAAAAGTAGAAGACCAGAGAGAAATAATAATAACAAAAAACCCTGGTGAACAAAGGAGATGATGTTCTTTACTTCAATCATATGCTGTATAGCCTGAGTCAGAGAACTTGCACATCTTTTCTTTTTTTTTTCTCAATCTGACTCATATGGTACATGTAAGCTGGCCAAGAGAGAATTTCAGCGCTAAAGAGGAGGAAGGTTTTATTCAGCTATTGGTATTTTCATGGGATTATTTAAAAATTACAGTTAAAGAATTCCTTTGGATAAGGTTTTTGACACAGTAATTTGGACGGGAAAGATATGTTTACCAGCATCTGCTAGGAAGGAATATATTGATACTAATGGACAAGTGTGTGAAGACAGAAGAACACATTTATCATGTTAATTGACAAATGTATGAATATGTTCATTTGAAAAATAAGCAATAAAATAACATATCTGAACTAAGATGAACCTTGAATACTGTCGAATACAGTCTAGATCTACTTACACCATAGCTGGCTCTAGCGTTAGTCTTTATTAAAAACATTACGGAGAAAGATTTCTCCGAATGAAGTAGAAGGTATTATAACATACACAACATGTCAGTGGAAATACATAAATCTGAACTTGAATTGGTTCAGAAACTCACTTGCAAATGGTTCAGGAAGCCCTACAAGCTTGGGTGCCCATCTTTACTTATAAAGATAGTGAATGGACTTGTATTTTAATTTTTTTTTCATGTTTATTTATCAAGATAATGAATGGACTTGTATTTTAACTTTTTTCAAACTCCTTTAAAAAAAAAAAAACAAAACTTTTTTACCTTGAAGAAGGTCTTGCCTTCTTGGGTTTTGCTTGATGTTTTTGTCTTTTTTTATCCTTCTTGGTCACAGGACTCTAGGCATTTGCTATGTTATCTAAATCACTCTTCTCATTTTGTATATTGTGAGCCCAGTCAACATCATACATGCGTAGTTTCCTGCTTACAAAAAAAAAAAAAAAAAAAAGAAAGCTGGTTTATCAGTTTCCAAGCTGCTGGGTAATGCAAATCTAAAGTGGTTAAATCTCACATAACTTTATACCTAGTCAGATATCTTTCTGTGGTCTCTGCTCATTTGCAAAATTGTTTGTCTCAACTAATAAAAATATATTATGTAATCCACACTCCTTCAGATTTAGAAGAGTTTGTGACTACGATTGTTTAAAGAATGAGGGCTGTTTCCATCTGTTTTCTAAAACTTAACACTCTGCATGCTTGAGATATCTAGATATTCTATACTGTATCAAATAATGCATTTGTATTTATTTGTAAAGGAGAATATATTTCTACTTTTTTATTTCATATTTTGTATTTTTCCATTTATATTTATATAAATGGAAAATTTCAATTAATTCTCTGTGCATTTAGTTGAACTATAGTCTACATACATGCAGGAAATGCAGACAATGATCACAGACTTTTCAAAATGAACAGATGTGCAAATACTTGTGAAACTTCACCTATATGAGGTTTGGTACAGAAACCTTCTATGGGAAAATTAAAAAAAAAAAATCTTGTTCAGGATAAGGGCAAATGAAGAGATCTATGGGAAGGGCCTATATCTGCTTCAATGGAGAAAGCAGTATACAACCTTTTGGAGGAACTTCCCCACTAATATAACTTCAACTTGTGCACATCACAGTCCAATGCCATAGAAAAGCATTACAATGTTTTATTAAATGCCAGTTAAGAAAACCAGAATGGATTCCATAAATAACTTAAATTGCCTTTGATGTGGAACGAATCAGTACACACTAGCATATATTCCTTGGAGCAAAGCAGATTAAAGTGGTTTATATTAAGAAATCATGCAACTATGGAAATTGCTTTACAGACATTAGTTCGGCATACTTGCTAGAAGAAGGATTTTACAGTAGTTTTATACCAAAAAGCAATGTCAGTGCAACATTAAATGTGAGAAATGCAACACTTTATAGGTAGGAAATACTGAATTGAAATGCCAAATTCAAAAACACAGCACAATCTTAATTCTATGTGTATTTATTCCTCTTTTACCATTCACTGTCTAATAATTTGCTTCTCCTGGTAGGAGATATTTCAAGGGAAAGTAACCTTTTCCACAAAGGAAATGTTTCCTTTCTATTTTTTAAAGTCTTGGTGCAGAAAGAGCTCAAGACATATTTGAGCTCAGTCTTCACTCACATCTTCTTTACTAGTGTAGTAGTACACTTTACTACTGGTACTCTGGATTAGGTTATTTAGAGGAACTATGGAATCTCTAATCTTGGATATTTTCAAAGCTCAGCTTGGCACTAGCGTATCCGAATTGCTCTAACATTGGCCGTAGTTCTGCTTTGATTGGGAGACTGGATTAGAGGATCTTCAGAGGTCCCTTCTGACCGACACTTCCATCACTCTGTGATCAAACTGAATGATTCTACAATTTTAATAGTACAGAGTCAACTTATAAATTCATCACTTATTGACAAAGGAAGATAATATTTAATAACTCTATTTTTCAGAAAACACACTTCAACTACTTGAAGCAAAAGCATTTCTGTGGTTATGAATGTCATTTAAACATAATGATTATATTTATGCTGCCTGAGCAGCTGTGTTTGACATGCCTCAGCAACCTACCCCTTGACTGTGGGTTTTTGCATGAACTGGACACAGAACCCTGCTTTGTGGTGCCAGACCAGCAGAATTATTCAAATGCCACAGGATTTGTTTTTGTAAATGTATTTTTGTATATGGATCATAAATGTTATGGGTCTGTCTTTTTGCTGATTCCGTTAAACCAGGGTCCCCAAGACAGATCTGGAAGGAGACAGATGGGACAGAATCAGAACTATGACATCTGACAACACACACACCTCCCAACCTTTTTGTTTTCTTATCTGACTATACACAGAGGTGTGAAAACTTATGAAATAAGCTATGAAAACTTATCAAATAAGCTATGAAAATTTATCAAATAAGGTTTAGAGAGGAGAAGACTTGGAGAAGACTTCATGTAACATCATGTCTAGTCCTTCTTCTGCAGCTTAAGATTCAGACCAAAACAAATAAGGAGGGAGGGGTTCACATCGCACTCCTGTTGTTGAAGACGGCTGGGCCCTTTAATCCTGTTGATAAACTGATGACATGCTATCTTAATAGTAAGCCAGTTTCTTCTCCCTAGTAATATTCTAAAGATGTTGCTCCAGAGCTCAATCCTCTTAAAGTTAAAAGACTTTTAATTTCCAGCAATTTGCATGCCATTTCTTCTTTCGCCAACTCAGATAGATAGCTCTTTTTCGTTATTCTTCCTCACAAACATCTCCTACCTGCCACCAAGGGCTGGACACTGCTTAGATAATTTGCTTCACAGTAGAAAAGGAGAGCAAGTTTATTTTTATTTTCATACTGGCAATGAGCAAAAAGTGCCCTGCCACATGTTCTGCCTGCCCTGACAAATTTCATAAAGACAGACTATATTTGTGGCACCTCTTCAAAGCAGTAGCTCCACATGATTAAGCCTTTGCCCAGAATCTCTTTCTCTGTATTTAGCAAATGTGACAACATTATTAGAAACCGCAAAGCAGAAGGAAAGAAAGATACCTTCTTCTGAGTTCAGAAGTATTTCTTTTGGGTGGACCAGCTTTAGCACTGCATACTAGCTCTTAGGTCACCAACAATATGTCACAAAACACTCTTAATACTCATATGGACATTAAACTTACACACCGTAAACCTTATGCAGTCCAGTCTGAGATGAAGGAATCCACTATCAGTCTGTCCTCACCACACTTTACAAAACTTGCAGGAGCACCAAGAAGGGTTATCTCAAGTCTTCCTCACAGTAAATAAAATATTCTTTAAAAAGCTTTTGGGGATCCTCAGGGCATTCCAGTGTTGCCAGGAAGATGCTTTCCTCTACCTAATACAGCAATACATAACAATGTGCTTTAAAAATTAAAAATTTAGAAGAATCTGAGTAATTGCTTCCTGCCAATTTTCTAGGTTGGCATCATGTAATTCCAGAGTGAACCATCACAGCATTTGGAAATGTCTATGTAGCCTGTGGAAAAGTTATGTAAAACTGTGTACAAAGCACAATATATAATGAAGATTACACTTGCTTTGGGTTTATCCTGGGGAATATAGAGTAATTCTGAAATGGTATCTGCCAGTGTTACTAGTAACAAGATGCAGCCAAGAAGCACAGCACTCTATCTCTTGATCAAAGGTAAAAACAAAAACTTAAATTAAATAAATATTTACAAGCCAGCTATCTCAAAATATTAGCACTTGGTTCTCCTTAAGAATAAATCAGTAAACACATTACTGGAATAAAGGAAAAGCAAATAGCTACTAAGCTGATAATCAAATTATATGTCAGTAACAAAGCCAGTGTTTTTTAATCTGCATGGTACACTTGAATATATGAATATATGATATTCTCAGACCACTACCATTTGATCTGATCATAGGAATCAAAGAAGAAATCTAATCAGATCAAGATCTTGCATTCTGATTTCCTCCAAGAACTGAATTGTGCCTTCTGCTCTGCACTGAATACTGCTGTGTGCATGACCAGGGCTGAATGGGTCCCACAGATAGGAAGATTGCAGGCTATTTCAGTATACTCCTGGTTCCTGGGAATGGAACATGCAGCAAAGAAGGCAAAATGGTAAAACACATTTGTTTAAAAATACACATTCCTTATACACATGTACCAAGCAAAATGCCACTGAATTCAAACAGATTTTCACAGAATAAAATATTTGAAAATATTGAAATAATGTTCTAAAGCACTGAAGCACTGTGATTTCTCAGTAAAACACCAGTTAAGCAAAGAAACACATACAGTGAAAACAACATATTATCCCACAGTCTTTTTCCAGAAAACAGATTTTTTGTTTTGCTTTTTTCTTCAAAAGTAAGGCTCAAAAGGGACTCTTAGCAGATAGAGTTTTGACCTGAATGCCTTCTATATCTCAAAGGTATAAGCTAAAGGCATGTCAAGCTATCGTCGCTGTAAGCATATTGACACTGGGACAAGAACAGTATGTGCAGCCCAATGCAACTACAATTTTTCAACAGTTTCCTGCTAAGACTGTAATATAAATAATATATGTATCAACCTAGAAAAAATGCTAAAGATTACAGAAAGAATATTGTTCCAAAATACAGTGTGGAATAGTGAAAAGTGACATGCTTCAGACAGGATTGTAATTAGTTATTCACAAGAGTTAGGCATTCTTGCAGATCCACTGCCGCTTCCTTCAGGATTGTCATGGCCTCTTCACACAGATGGGTAAAGAACCTATTATAGACATTGCACATCATCTATTATTTTCAAGGATTTATATACATTTGGAAGAATCATGCTGACTGCTGTGCCTGACTTCCTGAACAACAAAGGCGACCATTTCTGTTTGAGCTAGAGGACATGTTGCATGAAAATAACCAGTTTACTTTGGAAGACTGATGCTGAATTTATGACTTATCTTGTTAAACACTGGACCATGCTACTCATTTTCAGCTGTCTTGCTTCAATTTCTAACATCTGAATCTTATACTGATTTTTTTTAACGGATATATGAAGCATCATTTATTTTCTCCCATTTTGGACTGCATATTGGCAAGGACCCACCTACCTCTTAGTCTCCTTTTCTGATAAGCTAGTATAGAAGGTGTTTATAACTGTTTTTATAAACGAGGCTTCATTAACTCCACTATGCTCATGATTTTAAATCCAATTTTAACAGAAAAAAAAAAAAGACAAGCAAAATAGATACAAAATATTCTGATTCTCCATCATGCTTCCTTTTTGCCTCCCATCTATTTTTGACTTGGCTTCCTGCTTCTTTTACAGCAATGGCACAAGCAATGCCATGAATAAAAATGATCCCACTCCTGCAGTAACTTGGTATTTCTTGGTCTACATACATTATCCAGCTATGAAGCTGGCCAACTGTGCTACACTGAATAGTTACATTCAAGAATTGTAGTAGGTATTGAACTAATAAATTTTAAAATTAAAAAATTATATGCACAGGATTTAAACATATTCTAAACTACAGAGTTTGCTTAGACATACTTGGCAATCTTGGCCCCAGCTGTTAAACCCATTTAAAACCAAGTTTTGGAAATACAGTCCACAGAAATCCCTTCATCCTGTAACTCTATTAATATGTTATTACATTAAATCTATTAATTCCAAGCTTTCATTTCATTTAATTTCTGCTTTCTTCTGACTGGCAATATTTTTATCAGACAAAGAGCATGGAATTTCCCAGAAGCCAGTTCAAGTCTGATTAGAGGTCAGAATTTCCCCATAGATACTCATGCAGCGATCTGCCTGTGCAGTATATGCCACATTCAAAAATAAAACTTTCTAGAAGTTATTCTGCTTCTTAAAATGCTTTGACCTAAAAAATCAGGAACATTTGTGAATCAGTATGATTTAAAGAGCTTAAAATGGGTTATAAAAATTCTTAAAATTTTAAGTGTAGGGTAAGAGGCTTTGAATAAGCCATGTTTTAAAAACAAAATTCAACTCTTAACTTTGCTATCTTGACTGTCACTATTTACAGTACACCTATCAGTTTCAGATAAAACTGATTTCAAATCGAAAGAAATAAAACAAAGGCGAAGAGACCATATTATCTTCTTTTCTTTCTCAGAAGAGAACAATGAAAGTTCCAGAGATGTACTTTCAGGGGACCACAGAGGGAGAACACTATTTTCATCTTTTCCCATCTTCCCTTTGTTTTCTCATGTTTACAGGACATGGTGTTTCTGGCTTCAGGGCAACATCAACATCATTCAATCACAAGGAGAGGATTATTAATCATCACTAACAATCAAGGAAATGTTATCTAGTCCATTCTCCAACTTCTTTGTGACATTTCTGTTTAAAATTGGACCTGGAAGCAAAAATGTTCTTTTCCAGAGCTGCCAGAACACTGGGAGATGTCCTGCATGGAAGCACAGTACTTCTGTATGGGCAGCCCATATATTGAGGTTGCTCCCTCAGCTTGCCCCCGAGGTTTGCCTGGAGTACTCTACTCTCTGCTCCATGTGGGACAGAAGCAGAGAGGATTGTCCCCAAAACAGGGCAGTTGGCCTCACACCAACCCTCTATTGCTTGGCATGGAATGTTCTTCAGTTTCAGGGCCCAGAAAATGCTTCAAAGAAACCATGAATGCTAAATTTTCAATTTGCCCCTGATTCACCTGAGACATTTGCCAAACATGGACGAAACTCCCAAAACAATTATCAAACAAGTCTTAAGTTCTGTCTTTTAGTTCAAGAATGGAAACCTTGAATTTCTACTTCCATGCTGAGCCTGGTTGCTCAGCCAGTAGGACTCCAACCTTGATATCTGTAACCTCACATCTTTCTTATATTATCCAGTTAGCTTTGGGACACAAAAGCAAATACTCTGAGTACT
This sequence comes from Nothocercus julius, assembly GCA_013398735.1. Taxonomy (NCBI): domain Eukaryota; kingdom Metazoa; phylum Chordata; class Aves; order Tinamiformes; family Tinamidae; genus Nothocercus; species Nothocercus julius. The sequence goes on from VZSV01000038.1 coordinate 330,441, forward strand.
TCAGCACAGTATGGATTGTATCAGTAAATAGTCATGTTCCTATCATTAAGAACACATCTTACGTGTTCTTTCATTATGTTCATGTACACAATGCTTTTTTAAACTAGTGTCTAAATTCAGCAACAGCAATGCTGGAAGTTGACAACTAAATAAAGTAACATGTAAATCTAGGCAAAAATTGCTATTATGGAGTGCAAACACCAAACACATTCCTAAGTATACTCTTTGGATAACTGAAGCACCACGAGTTATTTTAATATATTAGACAACTTGGAATTGCATACAACAAAAAGAAAAATGGAGGCGATACTTCTTCCGAGCTAACATAAAGTTGTTAACATTTAATTTTGAACTATATCTGTGTGCTTTAACAGATCTGAAGACAGAGCTTGACAAACTGGAGTATTTATCCAGACAAAAATAGCCACTCAGCTGTGCTTTAGTGCCATTTTCTGTCACAGCAGCATGACAGCACTAAGTGTTTAGTTCAAATAAGTGGTTCCATGTCCTTTGATAATACAACATGGTTCCAGCATTCTGTTCACTACAATTTCAGCTCCATCAGGGGTGGCACAAGACAGCTCAGTATTCCCAGAGATTTTCAAACTGTGGTGCATGTGTTCTATTATGCACTCAACCCGTCTGGTCCATTTGGACTGGATTCACCAGGGAATACAATTAGCTGGCCATTTTATTTACACAAGCCAGCCTGCCAATTTGCCTGGAGCTTCAATTATTTTTATTTTTCTCCTTCTTGCAGGTTAGAATTATTTCTGATTTGATAACTATCTGTAGAAGAGATTTTCTTCTCTGCTAGGCATTAGTGTATAATGGAAGCAACCACTGAGGACTTGTGTCGGCATGGTTAGGATCCCCAAATTAGAATTATGAGTTACTTATTTTCTGAACAAACTGAAGCACACTGTTCTTATAAATGAACCACTAAATAAGACTTCGATTCTATGTGCTGTCAAACAAGTCATGGAGAATATGAAAGAAAGCAACAGAAGAGCAAACATGGAGAAACACACTCTCCCTACTGCATGAGAAATCAATAGTCACAAACTGGGGTCTTATTGCTGCACTGAAGATCAGATTTTGAATAGTGTCCTCAATATTTTGTTCCAAAAATGGGCAGAAAAACTACTTCATCCAACCTGCCTAGAATGCATGTAACATTACTAAGCCCCATAGAGCCACCACTGTTGAGGTGTAAGTTCCAAAGTTTAGCTACTGTGCATCACATATTTCCTGTCAAAAAATATGAACGGGTATAACCACATATATATATATATACTCATATATACATATATATATATATATACTCATATATATGTCATCCTCACTCAAATGCAAATATTTTAAATGGTAGACCTACAAAATTTCTGTGTGCCTCTCCAAAACTGGACATTCATGTATTATTGATTTTTTTACAGCAAATAGCATTTTCTGCTAATGATTTCACTATTTATGGTATTTCTTCACTATTCTTTTCTTCCTTTTTCTAACTCTCTTGCTTTGTAGCAAGTAAAAATCTCTCTGCCTCTTAGGTTTTTATTTTCAGGTAGCACAAAACTTTTCATACAAGTAAAGGGAAATATAATAGAAAAAAACCTGTCTTTTGGTGAGACTCTTTTTTCTTGTGTTCAACGTTAAGTTGCCTGTCTTAGCTACAGTCTTTCTAATTACCTTAATTATATTTACCAAAAAATAAGGAACATCTGGACAAGCCCATACAATATGTCATAAACTACCCTCTTGCTGTCTTTGCTTATCAACTTATTCATTTTTGTAGTGACTTGTAATTAAAAGTTGATATGAAGTCCAGATACCTTGGCCATCTGACTATAAACAATGCAAGCTACTAAATACTGAAGTAATAGGATACACTGTGGAAAGAAATGACTGACCAGATTATGCAACATAACTATGAACGTCTCTCTAACTTTAAGCCTTTCAGTGAGTAATAATGTGTCAAACTGAAACTGCCACCAAAACTAGGACTAAAATAGAAAAAAAAAAAAAATCAGTGCATTGCTGTTGGCAGACAGTCACAGCCATTACAATCTCTTTAGAGTGCATGAACTATTCCCTGTCCTCACCAATACAACATGTTTTTTGCTTACATTAAGAAGCATTAAAGCACCAACAATGTGCCTCACACACTAGTGACACACCATTTAAGGTCAGTTTGTGCAACTTCATCAACATGCTGTTCTTGGCATGTACTAGATTTTAGATTAATTGCTGGCATATTTTACAAATCTCATGGGGAATGCTAGATTTTAGGTTTCAAAGGTTCTTTCTGCAAAACTAACTAAATACAATCAAACTAAATAAAATTAAACAATTAGGCAATAAACAAAACACCTCTAAGAGACATTTAACACCCTACTAAATGCAAGGTACTAGGCAATGTATGGATCAGGACAGCAATTATATATTTTTTTTTCCTCTCCTGCTGAGTAGAAGGCCTTGCTCGAGTGGGATTGGTGGAAAATCTACAGCTTCATACGGCTTCAAACCCCAAATCAGTGGATGGCTTCTGGCCACTGCCATGATTGCTCCACTGCAAGTTTTGTGTGCTTTCTTGGTCGTGCTTGGCAGCATTCCTTTTAGTTAATCCAAGAGCTGTGTAAGGTCCTGATGAACTTCAAGTCCTTTCTGGTTCTTCCTTCCTTGCTGGATGTGTCTCTTCTACTTCTTTCCTTATTCTCTTCTAGACTCTGAATTTTTAAGAGGATGACAGAACACATCTTCTTCTGGCCATTTTTATCCTGATGAGGAAGGCTGTATTTTGTCAAACACAGAAAAGGTGAATCAGAAAAATATTAATATTTTTTTAAATACTAAATACGCCCATTTTATTCCACGGTTGTGCTCCTAAGTTTCATGGGAAGGTTTGATAAGTTTTCAAGGGATCTGTATCCTCTGTGATCCTCTTGTCAATCAGATTGCTTTTCATCTGCTCGCTGGATGCTGCAAAATATCCCGTATTGTTTGCTGGGGAGAAGATCATCTTCTCTGCCAGAATAACATCCAGTGCAGCATAATGTGTTAGGCAATATGGGGCATCCCCAGGTCCCCATTGATTTTTCTTTTCATAGGACTGCTGCAGTTCTCTCCTACTCCAGCTCCTGCAGTGCAGTTCAATACATATTTATTCCTAGGACAGTATGCAACTGGATTTGCATCGTTTCCCCTTCCCATGGGCTATGATACTCCAAAACTACTTTCCTGAGCTAGGCTGCAACATGGAGCTAAACATCACTTAGCAGCAGCTTTAAATTCCTCCATGTAAATGGCTCATCCTGGCACACTAAAAAGAGGAAAATCTTAAAAAACTTAAGAGTCTTTATTCAGTAAAATGTTTTATAAGCTTTATTAATAAACTTTCCTATTTATTTATATTTATATATATATATATGCACACACCATACATATATAAAAATATCAATGACCCTAATAGGAAAATTGTAAGATCTCTCCTTGCAAATATAGGTCAGTGACAATTAAACAACAGGGCCTGGCAGAAACTGATACATTTCTACCTAAAAATGTTTCAGAATGCTTCAAAATTTTTCCATATTTTTGAGAGATAATACACCTTTTAATTCTCACACACTTTAATAGTTTTACATGTTTCTCATGGAAATTTTTGTCATCATTCACCATCATCACTTTTGAATTTTTAATCCTTCCTCTCTCAATTTCAACTTTTTGTCCAAGATTTCTAGAGAATGTATTAACATTCTTGGAACCCATCTAATAAGAAAGTCACAGAAAAAAATCTCCTTTGTTGATTTCTTTTTCTGGAATTACGAAAAGAAATACAACATATAAAGCAAATAAACTGTCTAAATATTTTTGAACAATGCTGAGATTGGCCAAATGAAAACACTAGCGCTCTTGACATTCTCTCATACTTTTAATGGTAAATGACCCAGGTTTGCCCCCATATCACCCAAATATTGGATTCTTCATCTCCAGCACCAACACAAGAGGAGACCTAAAACTTGGCACTGACATATACAATGTCTGGTAGTCCAGAAATCAATAAGAGCAGTGACCTGCTTTCACATGAAAAGCATGAAGAATCTCTCCCAAAGGCCCACACGTCTATATGGCCTCCTGACTAATCATCAAAATACAAGAAAAATGTAGAACCTTCATACATGACTACTGAATGGAAAGAACTACAGAAAACTTGTTTTGAACAAGCATCGTTCATGTTTACATACAGCACAAGTTTTTTACTGCAGAAGATGTTTCAGATCAGAAGTGGGCTGAAGTAGATGATGGAGAGGCAGAAATACAGCAATCAAGTGATGAGAAGGGTTTACAACAAAAGCACCGTGCGGGAGAACATGGCACTTACATGATAGCATATAGAAGCAGTAAAGGGTATTTCTGAGGTACATCAAAACCAGCAGAAGCTGAAGTGAGACCACAAAGCTTTTACTTTTCTGAAGCAGGATATGAATTAAAGTGTGAAGAAATATACCTGGAATTCACATATTTTCCTCAGAGGAGGACTTTACAAACACTTCCTAGTAAAAGCTGTTTTACAGTAACACAACTCCTAACTCCAATTGTAACTCCAACAATCATAACTAGAACTCCAAGTCCTAAAATATGTTGCTGTTTGCTAGTCCTTCTTCAGCATGAACTCCAGCTTCTCCCCAAGTCAGACTCAATACAACTCTTTAAAACAAAAACTACTGCCACAATCTTTCTGCCCTTTCTCTGGGTTTAATGCCCATTTCCAGCACCTAATTGCTCTTGAGAACTGTGAGGAATACACTACATCTAAACTATGCCTGGAATGAAAAATTACTTTTTTTTTCTTTTCCCCCTCTGTTTTATACCCAGTTCTGCCTCAGATTCTCTCCATTCTTAGTGCACGTCTTTATAGCAGAGGATTTTTAATTCACCATTTCTTTCACCAGAAAAAAAAAAAAAAAAAAAGAAATCCTGACAAGCATCTCTTGGTTTCAAACACCTGAAGCCTGCAAAGCAGCATCACCTGTAACTTTAGCATCGAGCTTTAAAGCAAATTTGATAGTTTCACAGCAGTAGCATCACATTCCTTTAATGCTTATTGACAGACAGGTCAGTAGCCAGTGACTTTTTTTTAATGACTGTATTCCTCTGTTCTCTTCGCTGGACCCACAAGGACTCGAATGACAGAAAGTTCATTTTTCTCTGGCTGAACATCTGATTCAAGTAGCCCACGCTTTACCCCCCTTTGGGAGACTTGCTGTCGGCCAGCAAAGCCAGGGTGGCCGTGGCAACTGTCACTGCACATCCAGCAGCTGCTCTGCTGCACGTTTCCTGACCTGGCAAGCGCTGAGATTCTGCTGCTTTCCTGCAGGCCGGCTCACGGCTGCCACGGCCCTGTGCTTCCAGCACGCAGGCTGCCGAGATGCGCTCTCCACAGCACCATCTCAGCTTCCCAGGGCTGGTTTGTCACCAGCAGGAGACCCGCCGTGGTCTCATCCCCTGAGACCCCCCCAAGACCTCTCTCAGGGAAGCAGAGCTCCTCAGCTGGAAGCCTGCAGTAGCCAAACCTGGTTGGTCCTCATAATTTCCAGATAGCCGGACACTGTGTATTTTGCTGTACCAGTGGAATGCAACTGTGAGGAAAAATATGTCTTTTAATTGACAGCTGTCATGTAAATTTCTTTTGTTCAAAGAAGTAAAAGAACGTCAATAAACTGTCCAACATTTGTTTCATGGAGAGCGAAAGAATGAAGCCTGCGTGGCTGTCATGTTCTAGATGAGTGCAAGACAATTCAATGAAGATGATGTTCAGTAGATGACCTTCTTAGATCTTAGACCATCAGTAGATGATGAAGATGATCTTCTTCAACATTTGAACTGCCGTTTTAAGTTTAATCCTAATTTGTTCGGTATGCTTTTTTGAGTTTAAAAGGGAAGGTACAATAATATTTTCTTTAGAACAGTGTTTAATACTTCTTTGTTGAAGAGAAAACAAACAATGATTGGGCTACAACTGCAATCAGAGCAGCTGAGGCCTTTTTAAAGGTCTTCAACTGCCTCTATGCAGGAGCCTTATGGTCCTAGAGAGGATTATATTCTAAGGCTCCTACATACGAGTAACTACCACAACAGCATCTAGAACTGAAATCAGTGGGAGATCTTCTTGAGCATCATGCTATTCCAGGAGCTTTCAAACAAAAACCAGCTTGTTCCAAAACAAAACAAAAACGAACAAACAAAAATATTCCTGCTTGTGTAAACCACAGCTTCAGCTTAAAAAAAAAAAAAAAAAAAAGAAATTCCCCTCAAATTTTTGACTAGCCAGTTTCAATTTCTCAATTTCTAATCAATTGAAGGAATATAGAAATGAATGACAAGGGTATTTAGTTGTGATACTAACACCTGCTGTCATGTCCTGAAGGGGCAGATGTACTTAAATACTTCAGAATGAAAGCATGCACACACACATGAATTTGTAATGACTTCTGACATTCTAGTTTAGGACTGCTTTTTATGGTAAAAAGCAAGTTATTATGTAAATGCGCAAGCAAAAAGGCAGTTGAGGAGGAAGCTAAGTATCACTGGCACGCCAGTGGGTTTGAAAACAGGACTGTTAACAAGGATAGCATTTGCCACCAGGCTGTGAGGAGGTCTTAAATAAAGCTTTGCAAATTAACAACCTTTCTTTGTCCCTCTAAATTTGACAAAAAGTAGTCCTTAACTATTACAAAGCCAGACAGTTCACTTGTAATGGAAAGGGAAAGAGTAACAGGTATTTTACTGTTCATGAAATAGCAATGGAAGAAAAGGCATAACATCAAGGTATTCAAGTGATTTCTCCAACTACCTTGGCCTAACTTGGCCATCTCCATTTTTCTAAGGCTTCCCTAGCTGAGGAAACAATTAACAAGTCATGCACATTTCCATATCTTTGAATGTTCTTTTCTAAAAAACAGCAAGAGACAGAGGAAGCAAGCACTCTCAGAACAAAGAGCAGCTCTATTCCTATAGTTGCTAGCAACAGTGTATAACACAGACAAGTGAGAGTTATCCTGAAATTCCAAAAAGCAGGGGTTAAAATCTAGCTGTTGCCCCTAATCTGCTGTTCCATATGAGTCAATGATGAAATTCGAACTTCAGCCTCTGCTTTCTACAGCTTATCTCAGCATGGGAATTGATTCATCACACTCTGCAATCAACTTTTTGATACTTAACTGAATACAAATTACAATATCAAGAGAGATTTACATGTTTGTGTCACAGAACACAATGCTTGGGAAAAATATTGATTTATCCGCTGCAGCAGCTTTAGTTGTAGTTCCAATATCCCTTAAAAGTAAACACAGAAGGATTTGGATTTTGGAGTGATGGTGGTTTAATTATTTTGGGGGCTTTTCTACTTCTCTATGTTAATTTATGCAATTGTTATTTTGTAAGAGTATTTCCTGCTTGGTTTAAACCTTTGAACTACCAGAAATGTCAACTTTGCTCTCACATTTTTTTTGAGAACTTCTTAGAAATTTCAGAGATATTAGATATTATGATTGGTTTTCTGAACCTTATGAAAAGGTCTGAGTCCTGAGTATTCTTCTCTCTAAAATGTGAATTAGTTACTGAAATTAAATAAGGGTGTTACAAAAAGTAGAGTAAAGAAACCTCCAAGAGCTAAAAAGTTTAAAATAGCCTGACCGAAAATCCCCGTTCTTCTGAGCTGATTAACACTTAGCCCTGGTTATGTAAAAAAAGATAACAGAAAGCTAAACCTCAGTTACACTTTCTTTCACACATCACTATTCAATCATATCTTCATTCATCCTAGGCTCCTTCCTAATTCTACAGGATGGGTAGCAAAGAGAATTAAGTATCTATGTATACAATACATACTCCACATTCTACATACATTACATATATATGACACGATAAGAGATAAACAGTAGATGTGCTCCTACTAAATGTGACATATGTAACATTGTCTAGCTCTCTTCTACACTTACTCACTTCTGCCAGTTGTATCTGTCAATTATTTAGACTGTAAGATTTTTTGGAACAGATGTAAGCAGATAATGCCTGAAGAAACAGACCCTAACCCTGATGCTGATATAAATAAATTAGTAATGCACAATGATCAGACAGTGGAGAAGACAGGCAAATAATAAAAGCATTTATGTAAAGTCCCAAATTGTAGCTCTTTAGGAAAAATGGAGAAATACAGGGCACACCATAATCATTTATTAAATCCATCAGCAAAAGCAGTGACTATGAAATCCTGAATCACAGCATTTCTATTCAACTCCAGTTTGTCATATCTTGAATTTTTACAGCCATCGCTGGAACTTCAGAACTGTCCAGCACGTCCAAGACAAGAACATTTCTTTTACTAACTTTGTCAAGAGTTTCCACTAAGTGTCCACTTTTGTGTCAGCTTTATTTCATTATATATCATATATTCAGTTCTGAGTAAAGTTAAATAATGAACTTTTATTTGTTTAAAGCAAAGGAGATAGCTACTTAAATGGTTTGTAGCAAAGAGGTTGCATGTTCAAGTCATTAAAACTCTTGCAATTTTCTATAATCTACTGGAATCGATGGGTTGACATCTTTTGAGTTTACAGTTGAATTCTGTGTACTAAAATACGTCATGTTAATCAATCTTAAAAATACGACATGATTCTACAGAAGATACTGCAGCTTGCCACACTGACAGCAATTAACCAAGCCTCCTAACAGAAAAGCCTGTATTACTTAAGGATCTAAATATACCTATAAAGTAGATATTTAGAAACATATCAAGATCACTCTGCAGAAAAACAGACAGCAAGAGCTGAGTTTTCAATTTAAATCTCTCTTCCCTGCATTCAGTGCTCCCTTAGCACTGAAATGAAAGTCTGTAAAAAAAAGCACAGCAGCTACGTATCCATACTCAACAGCATAAAAAACATTAAAAAGAAATATGGGAATAGAAACCACACTAGTTTGCAGCTACGAAGGGAACTTATTTCTCATCAACTTAAGTATTAAATATGTGACATGAATAATTTCATTGCCTTCAACAGCAATGCTCATGTGCTTATAAACGAAGTGCTTAACTGCCCAAAATCGGTAAGCTACTATAAATTAAGCAGTTGTTTTCCAATGCAGTATGTTAAAAGAAAGAAGCACCTAAGGCTTTTTCTCTCATTTCAGTCCAAACCGTGGAGATTTATGACTGTCAATACTGCCTCTTGATGAGGTCTGTGTCTCAGTAAGTGAAAACATAGAATCAGCGCTGGTCAGTTGAGGCTCTTTAGCACAGCAGTGTTAAACTTAAAGTCAGATTGAATTTTCCAGCCTGGTGGGTATGAAGAAGCTAAGTGTTCAGCATTATTATTGTTGCATCACCCTTACACTCTGAAAAACTAAAAGGGCAGGGGAGAAGCTTCTATACAAACAACATGTTTTGATCATATCTGTCATGGTAGGAAAAGCATCTTCCTCCACTCACATCCTGTTTACCTGTATTTAAGTGTCAAGTTTGAATTTATTTTTTTTTTTTAAATCAAAGTCTAGTAAATGTATTTGATTGTTAGAATTTTTAAAGAACATAAAGCACTATCTTTGATTGTGTTTAAAGTTTTATTGTGAGAGACAGAAAAACCTACAGACTTGTAATGATGTAATCTAAGGGGACTTGCATGTAGAACGTCTTAACAATTAGGTAAATACTATCCTATTGTAAATTTAGGTTTGAGTATGGTTGCTTACTATAAGCAAAATACTGAGCACTGGATACATGAAAAACAATCCAGGAGATGGCAGAAATATTTTTTAGATTGTATCAGGATCAAAATCAGTACAGACATTTTTATCATTCATTTCTGCATCCTTCTCAATAAGTAGTTTTTATTTCTCCACCTTTGCTTTCTGTTTCCAATGACTCATATTTGAGCCTCACCATTTCCAGGACACACCAATTCAAGCAAAAACCCTAGATCATGCTTACGCCTAATTTTTTGAACTGTGAGTGCTGCTATGACCTTAGCAGAGTAAATCATGGAGTTTGCTCTCCAGATCTCCACACTGCTATTGGCATTCCTGCAAAACGTGAGTGAACTGCTTTACTTCTTTGCTCTGTTGTCTTCCAATAAATTAGACACTCTGAGGCTTAGAGATGAAGCAAGTAAATACTATCGTTGAACTTCAAGACACAATGGTCACCCTATGGCACTATAGGGTGCCACATTCTGTAAGAAGTGTGCTTTTCCACCACTAAAGAACAGACAATCATTTCTAGAGAGCCATGTAGCAATAAAATAGGATTTGTGCCTCTTTGCAGACATTTACTACATCAAAAGGACTTGTACAAACAAAATTACCACTCAGTCAGAACTGATTACAGACTCTGTTTCAGTTAGTCAAGACCTCACACTATTTTTCTGTGTGTGCTTGTAACAACTTTGAGGATGGAGCTCTAATACCTGCCTACCTTGAAAAATGTACTGGAAAGCAGCACAGAGCTTCAGAGCTTGGATCCATAAAGGTGTTCTCTGCTGTGGCTCAAAACCAGACAAAAGGCAAGGAATGATTAGAAAAAAAGTTGGGCTAGTGCCAATGGAAAGACATCAGAGCAATGACGCTGACAGCAGTTTACAGATGGATAGCGTTACACCAGCCAGAGGTTCCTGTGGCCTAGAAATATTTATGATCACAAACTACTCCATCTCTGGTGGCACTAAAACATACATATAATAACAAAATAAAAGGAAAGAACAACCAAATGGTTAAGAAGCTTTTTGAAAGAAATCATTAACAGAAAGAAAAGTGGGAAAGAAAAGTTCAGGGAAACTGAAAATCTGAAGCTTTGGTAAGAGTTTAAATATATTTCTGAATCAAACCTTCAAACCAAATGAGACTCACCCAGCAATTCCTGTGTAAGTACTCGAATGAGAAAATGTTCTGACCGTAGCCTGTAAAGCAACTATTCTTGTAAGCAGGGTTATGATGAATGCTTATACATGCTGGCTTGCTTTGGAGGCCAGTCCAATCATCTACTTCTGGTATACAGTTTATACATTTGAATCAATTGAGATAAAAGAGGAGATTTTAAAGAAACAAAGCCAGTGAAAGACTCTGTGTGTCTGTATGTGAACACTGAGGAGGGAAGGGAACCAAAGGGTTTTTCACTCAGTCACACAGATCTACTAGTTAGTAGTTGGTAGATGTTATTTTATTTGATGCATTTTTTTTCTGAGCAGATGACCCTCGATAGTACCTCAGTGATGTCCTGCTGGAAGGACAACCAACAGAAATTATGCGAAGCAACTAACCTGACAGAATACTTTATACTTCCCAGAAACCTGAGCAGAAGTGCCTGCCACGCAAGGGAAAGGTTTCAGCATTGCTGAGGGGACAAAACTTAGGCCACAAGATGCAGCACTTGGAGAGCATGGTAGCCAGCAACCTGCCCATCATAGCTCCTCTGAGGTAATAGAGGCCAAAACAACCTGGTGCAAATGCCTGTGCTGCGCAGATAGTGCAGGGTCCAATATACGAAACTTGACAGGCTTGCAGGACTTGAGACTTGAGGTTTGCAAGCTCCCAGTATCTACTCATTAGAATAAGCAAAATATAGATTAATTACACAGGATGCATGCTTTGTGCTGCTTCTTCCTGCAGTAATAGATTCTGCTATGAAGAACCTGTTAACTTTAAGCTTTTAGCAACCAGATATATTGATGGGCTAGATATTTATAGAGGGCAATAAATACAAATGTTGCAACATGCATAACAAAAACAAGAATCTAACTGTTCCTCCATCTTCTTCTGCCTTCTGAAAGAGATGTTTTCAGTCTGTGAAAATCTCAGAAGGCAACTGTAAACGAGCCCCTGAAGAACTAACAGTCGCTTCAGTGTAAGTATGCCTCCCTTAAGAACAGAAGGAAATGTTTACTTTGATTCTAAACGTTAATTTTCATTTAGAGCTCGCCCACATCTCTTACCTATGAGTAAATGCAATTCATAAGGGCAAGCTTAGCAAAGGAATCACAGTCTTTTACTGGAAAAAAAAAATGTATTTCATAAAACAAGATCAAAAATGCTAACAACCAACACACAGAAGAGGTGCCATGTGAAAAATATTCCTCTGAACTAGTTTGACCAAGGCTATTGTTTGGAGTTTAAAAAAAAAAAAAAAAAAGAAATCACACCTGTGTGCAGACGAAGAGCCTCTCTTTACCTGGTAATAACAAGGTGTGGAGAATTGCGCAACAGATAATTAATCTCTATTGCTATCTATAGTTTCATTGTTAACACGGTCTGGGCTGAAGCGTGAAAATGTGTTCACACCTTTGAAAATGGGCGATTAACTAATCAAATGACAATATGAATGTTAGAACACAGAAATGACTGCAATCCAAGCCTACTTATGACTCTATTTTTATTTCTACTTTTATAAGAGAAAAAAAAAAAAAAGCTGAAAATGAAACTTCTCCATTACCTCAAGCATCTTTCAAGACTATGAGGGAATTTACCTCATTTTCCCCACTGTAACCTATGTAGAAAATTGTGCCCACCATCACCAGCTTATTTCCGCCACAGCTCCCACAACTCTCAGGGAATTAACTCTAGGGACCATTTTCCTTACATAGGCCAGTTCAAAGACACTGTTAACAGCAAGATGATACAAACACCGATGAACTACCAGAAGCAGATACAATAGGCAGTATACACTGTTCTATTAAGCTGTAACAGTTGCGTGTATTAAGAACAGTTGTGTGTATTAAGTACTACTGATCAGTGCCTCAGGAGAGATCCCAACTGAACAAGTTTTCTGGATGAGTATCTCAATTAAATAAAGTATGTAGTCCTAACATATAGGATTGCTCTATAACCAACAGCCCACACATTTCAGAATAACTTCATGCAGCATGCATGCAAAACTTGTGGCAAGATTCATATCTAAAGAAAATTCTTATTAAACACAAAATATCTACTCCAAATATCTTCAAATGCCTTTTAAAAACTGCTGCTGAGGATAAGATCCAAGATAGACCTCAAAGTAGGCTTCATGTTTACAGAAGGCCATCTTCCTCCCCATTTTTTTTTTTTTTTAATGAAATCATCCCTGTATATCCTTGGATGCTCCTGTAGGATGCATCCATTACATAACTGGCACTTTAATGTGGCCAAAGGAAGTAAAACTCCCTTTTGTCTCTCTCTACAGGATGATTTTATTTATATCTAGCCTACAATTTACCAAAAGCACGCACAACTTTTATTTACGCAGTGTTTAACTTTTTTTATCTACACTACTGAAATTCTTTACCAGATTCTTATCATTTCACATATGTAGCACAGTAACTTCCGCCTTTCTGGCTGTGACAAGTGTCCCATTTATAGTCATTCAAATTGCTATTAAAAACAACAACAACATTTCCTTGTGCTGCTGAGTCAGTGGCTGTACCACCTTTTGGCATCATTTCACTGCTAAGTCAGACACAAGTTATTTATCTAAATGTAAAGCTCTTCCTGGACAGTTTCTACCTTACTCTCTTATTTATGCCGTATCTGCGACATATAAGTCGCAGTCTCATTTACTTAATTGCCAAGATGTCTACTGAAATCTGCAACACTTTCTCTGATGCCTTTTCTCAGAAAATCTCCAAGCTCCAGAACAATGTTTTTCTATGCATTTTTCCCCCTTTTATTTGTTTCTCTTTCCCCAAGGCCCCTTTCCCCTTTCAGTTCTTAGCATTCTTCATCCTTTTCTCACATACGAGAATACAACTTGCAGAAAAATCCTATTTCTGCCTGTGAGACTGGGAGAAGAAGAAGGGGAGGGTGGCTCCCCAGTGTACAAAGTTGCTGGATTTTTCTTTTTATAATCATCACTGCAATCACCAAAGAACTAATTCAAAGCAAGACTAGTATCCTATCTCTGAAAATGATCAAACTAACAAAAACAGTACACAGAACTGACATTTAAGTTCAAAGTTGTTTATCTTAAATAAATCTTCACAGTTCTGATTCTGCAGGGGTATACATAACAACACGTAGCCAAGAGTTAAGAGAAGTAAAAGCAACTAGGTTCATTTATTTCATCTTGATTTTGTCCATTTTCATCTATTTCAATTTACTGTTGTGACTGCAGTCTCCTTTTCGGTTCCTATCTTGAAAGTTTCTTTTTATACCATGTTCTCAACACAAAATAGTACTTTTCTCATACGGACTGGTAACTTTTCTCTACTTTCTCTTATATTCATTGTAGGAAGTGGCATAGCCCTCCCAAAAATTAATAAAATACAAATAAACTGATATGCTGCATTTTATAGCCCTGTACAATTAAAAGTTTTTAATCTGTGTTTGAGCATTAATTGATTTGGTACAGTTTAAAGTTACAGATAACAGTTATAAAATCCATACTCCACATTAAAGAATGATATGAAACTTGTGAGTTAAGAAAAGATTAAGGACATACAACGCTCTTTAACAGAAATGCTCTAGATCACTTGTGTGGAAGGTTTTGCCTACACCACGCTCTACTAATTTCTGTGAACGAATCAGCTCAAGGAACTTACTCCTTAGTTCGGCCATAAGTTGAAAAAATCCATTTTCATAAAAGGACTGAACTATTGTTCAGTAGGGGAGAACAGTACAATCTGGAAAGCAGTAAGAGTGGGCTCTGAGCTTCGGACCTTTACTTCAGTGAAAACTCATGCTAAGGACAAATAAATGGTGAACTGGGACGAAATTTCTTGCTGTTGTTTTTTCTTCTAAACTGCTTATCATAGAATCATTATGGGTGGAAAAGATCATGGAGATCATCGAGTCCAACCATGAGCCCCTCAAAACCATACCTGCTAAACTATGTCCTTAAGTGCCTCATCTATACGTTTCTTGGACACTGCCAGGGACGGTGACTCCACCATATTGTCTTCTAGACATGTTATCTTCTAGGTATCTTCTAGGTATGTTAACATATGCTTGCATTATGTTATCTAGACCATATGTCTTATAGGTCTATACCTTACACGTCTCTGGAAGATAACATCAGCAGTTTAGAAAAAACATAACACTGTAAGGCATTTTGGGAAGGCTCCTGAAGTTCTCACTCAGCTGAGAACGCAATGCTTATATGCTCAGTTCAATGCTTATAGCTCAGTTCTTTTCCACAGAACAAGGCAGCTTATCGTCCACGTTTACTCCTCTATAGCATACCAAAAGCACCTCTCCTACCTTTCGGTTGCCATCACTTTTTACACATTACGTATCAATTAGCCCTTCTTAGCCGTGCAATGTCTGATGAAACAGGACCCTGTTTGAACAACATGCAGTGGAATGGTTTATTAGGCCTTTGTGCTGAACCACATTGCCAGGGGTAAAAGGACTCATAAGGCATCAGTAACTGTTAGCTAGATCAACCAAACTCCCCTACTTAGCTAGATTGAAGTACGCTGTCAACTTCCAGAACTGTATTTTGCTCTTTGGATACCATATTTACTCATTTTTTCCTCCCTCAAGCTCTAATACTGAATATATGGAGAGAGCAAACAGGTACTCTTGCCCAGACACCAGAAAGTCAATTTTTTTACGAAAATAACCCAAATAACCAATAAAAAAGCCTCTATTACTGTTCTCATCATATGCTTAAACACCACTGCTAGAGAAACATTGAGTCCTGAGGGCTCCCTGGGCCAGAGACTCCTGCCAGAGGCCGGGCTTGCTGAGAAATCTGCATGGGGGTGTGAGGAGCTGCTGCCACCTGCCCCTAGATCCGCGGGGGCTTCCCAGGGAGCGACCCCGCAGCACTCCAACACCGAGACACGGCCGCCAACGGCCGCCAACGGCCGCCTGCTCCCCCCTGCCCAGCGGCGCATGCGCACGTGCTCCCCGCCCCCCCGCGCTGTGCACCCGCGCATGCGCGCACCCGGCTCGGCTCGCCGTGGCCGTTGGTGCCGCAGGGGTGGCTGCGTCTGCGCGTGAAGGCCTCGGGGTGGCTCCGCTGTGTGCGCAGGCGCCGCTGCTGCCGGCGCGTGCGGAGCCGCAGATGGAGCCTCCCCTTGGCACCGCAGGTAGGGGTGGCCGCTGCTCCCCGTCGAGGGGCCGCCCGCCCCGCCGCTGCTGCCCGTCTGAGGCGCCGGGAAGGGGCCGGGTGGAAAGGGCAGCCCGAGAGCAGCAGCCCGGTCGCGGCGGGGCGCGTCTGGGCCGCACGTGCGGGCTCCGGGCGGCCGTGCCCGCGGCCCTGCAAGTACCATAGCGGGTGCGGTAGTCACGGTCTGCTTTTACGGAAGCGTCGCCTAAGGTTGTCTTTTTTTTCTTTCTTTTTAAATAAACTAAGAAAATGCTGTAGAACTCTGTCACTAGATTTCAGCCAATGGTTGTTCACCCACGCGCTAATTTTTCGCCCACTTCCTCTTTGAACTCATGTTGGTGGTAGTTCCGGCAGCTTAACTCGAGCCACCTCACCTTCCGCCCGCAGCGACGAGGGTGGCCCCACGCACGATATCGGGCTACCCTGTTTGCGGCTGTCGAGATGTCCCCTGTCCCTCCTAATCTGCGTTGCGCTTGCGTTTCAGCAGCGATAGGGCTGCTGAGTGCGGGCTGCGTGGCTGCTGCGTGACACGAGCCCCGGCTCATGGGTGCAGCAGCAGCGTTGCTTACTGACACCCACCTAAATCCGCTGCCCTGCGCTCTGCTGTCTCAGCTTGCCGCCTTCCTGCCCCCCCAGTCTGTCCCTGGCTCTGCTGAAAAGCAGAATGTGAGCAGAGACGTCTCGGCGAGTTTGTGGAGAACCTGCAGCGATAGCTGTGAGAGGTGTGAGGGGCCCCGCTCCTTTCAGTAAGGTGTTAACTCAGATTAGCCCTGGAGTGGTGGTTTTAAATGTCAGCATTGGTAACTGTTTATTGGCTCATATATGAGGGGAAAAAAAAAAAAAGAAAAGAAATCACAGTTTAATAAATTGTTACCACAGCTGATGCTTTACTTTGTGGCCACCAATATTGCGGCTTTGCCAGGCAGCAGAGTGAAAACTGAGGAGCCCTCACAGAGCTCAGGATGTGGAAACTGTGAATTGCAGTGTACTTTGTGTGGGAGGAGTTTCTGTGGCACAGATAGGGCAAGGCCTATGGCCCTGTCATTAGGTCTTTTCATCCACTAAATGAATTGCCAGATAAGTCCTTTGACAAAGTTGTATGTTACTGCTTTGTTTTATCTGTCTTAAAAATGTATGTGCCCTGGTTGTTTTTTGTTTGCTTGTTTGTTTTTGTATGCAGCACTTCCAAACCTCTCTTTATAGACTGTTCTGTGCAGGAGGAGAGGTAATGGGTTTTTAGAAAGCTCATAATATGCTAATGCATATTATGCATTTGGTTGCAGCTGTTATTTACAGATGGATCCCTTTTCAAAGATTCATGAAAGCTTAAAAAGAAAAGTAAGGTTATTGGCAGTCATTTAAATACACTGTGCAGGTTTTGGCACTTTCCCCTGACCATCTTTTGGGATCTGAAAAACAAAGGGGTGGAAGGCTTATTTCATAGCCCATTTCTTAAGCTACTTAAAATGCCCGTTTCTGACTGTCCGGTGGTTGTGCGGAATGGAGGTGGTTAAATACAGTTAAATAAATCAGTGAAAGGAGAGAACTGGGCTTGCACCTGGCTGGACCTGGGTGTGACTTGGGTTGAAATGGCATGAGCGGTAAGACAGGAATGGAAGAGTTAACTGAAGGAAGTTATTCAGTGGGTGGAATAGATAGGAAAGGAAAAAAAAAAAAAAACTGTTAGGTAGATACAATGGTGTTGAATTTAAAGGGGGAAAATACATAAGGAAAAGAATGGTCTCACCTTCTAGTTTAACTGCTTTTAGGTAACCCTGGCAATTAGGAACTTTATGTGCCACCACTGAGAAGGGAATTGGATCAGGGTGACCTTCATGATGCTTTTGGCAGCTTTGGTCCATATTGGGAAGCTGAAAGGAAAGGATCATTGTGATTGTGATTTGTGATCCTTGTGGAGAGCATATGTCAGGGAACAGCTCTGTGAAGAAGAGGTTAAAAAAAGTAGGTGGTATATTTGGACACTGAAGAATTTTACAATACCAATGAGTCTGAAAGGATTCTTTAAAATTAAAAAATCAGAATTACCTCTGCAGTCCTTGTGTCAATGCAACCCAAAGACATTCAATCCTTTTCTGTGCCAGAACACCTAATTCCCATAACATTTAAAAAGTTGAATTATTACTGGTGTGTTCTGATCACATCCAAGATTTCTAGGCCTTTTTTTTTTTTCATTTGCAGAAGTTACAGGTGAAAGAGGTACAGAAACCTGATCAATAATTGTCAGAAGGGCTTTGGGGCTTTTTGCTTACTTTGTTTCCCCTTCTAGCTTGCTCGCACCCTAAGTTTTCTGTAACTGTCAGGTCCATCATGACCAAACAGTCGCTAGCTCTGGGTTTTAATGAACCTGCATTGTTTTCAGTAATAAGTAGTAAGCCCTGGTCCATAGTTTGACCTTGTAAGTGGCTTTGCTATGTGATCCGAAGTGTAAAAATCTACCTTTGTCAGAGATCTTCCAAAGTAACTAAGCTTATTATTCAGTAGCTGTAGGGGCAGAATCAATGCATATGTAATTAACAAATATGGATGCTTTTCCTTGTCTTTCTGGAGATCACAGACCTGCAGTAATAGCCATTGTTCATTTTTAGTACATATGCTTGTCGGTATTCTTGTAATCCAGTACTACCATATTGCAAGAACACATGAGCCCCAGAGCAAAATGTAAGATAACAAATTCAGCCAGTGAAAAAGGTGAAAATTGACTTTGAGGTGAGGATAGAATGGTGAGAAGTTAAAGCTTTGGAAATTTTCCCTGGTATTGTCATCTCTGTACTCCATCTTAATTTAAAATGGCGTATTGGATAGAAAAAATCTCAAAATATGTATTTTTTTTAATGCAGAAGCTATTTAGTCATATATTTCAATAAAATAATATTATTGCTACATAGAGAAGCTGCACTGATCAGCCCCTTTTCTTTCTGAATTAGGATTTCAGATTGTCACGTATGTTATGACACTTGGATTATGCTGCTTTTTATGTAGTCCTTTTATAATTTAACACCTACGTGCCAGTGAAGTTATCAAGCTCCGTAGCCTTTCCCATACAGATGTTTGGTCCTGTTCTGTCATCAGTAAATTTCACATTGGATGTTTTTAAGTGATAGCACCCATTGCCTTTTTTTTTGTGGGACAGAGGTTAGAAACCGGCGTGTGAAACGATCTGTCACTCTGACCTCACTGAAATCCTTGGGGGCAGGGACACAGGAGCCATCACAGGTTACAGGTTTTGGGTACTTAAAATATTAAATCTTAAGAAGCATTCAGATATGCCTTATTTTTAATTATGATTATAGGAAAGCCTTCAATTTTAGAAATATCTGTTTCCCCCAAAGCACATGACTTTAGTGGGTCTCTCCTAATGTACATTCAATTTGTGCTTTAGTATTTTAGAAAAGAGTTTTATGTAGTTGACAATATTCAATGATGGAATCTTTTTTTTTTTTTTATAAATATTTTTATGGTGCACATATATACACATGAATTAGCATGTATTAATGTAAGGATGGTAATGGTTTTATCAATACTTGGTGGATAGGCTGGGCAGAGTAAAGAAGATCAAATATGGAGGAAGGTGTCAATTGTGGAACTGCTGCTTTTAGTAGTTGTGGTGCGAGGCAGCCAAACCTGTTCGGCAAACTGCAACCTGAGGTCCTGCAATGAATAACCTTCAGTTAAAAAGTAGCTCCTGGGACCCCCTCTTACAAATCAGGCATTGTCATTGGAATGTGCTTCCAAGGATTCTGGTCCACATTTTCTCCATGCTTATTTATCTCAATTCTTCTGGGTTGTATGTCCCTGCTGCAGAGCCATAAACTACCAGCAGGATGTAGCGACAAAATGGTCGGTGATAATTGTGTTGAGTGGGGAGGATAATAACGTGACTTTTTTCAGGACACTGTTCTAGGAAACCTTTTTTCTTGATACCTCCTTTTGGTAATAGCCATCTAGTTAATATGACAAGCTGGCACAGACCCTTTAAGCATTGGGTCCATAAAGCAGTTTCCTGTTTCATCCTTCTCTTGGCTCCTTAAAGGCCTGCTCTCTATTGCACAGATGTGCGCTGTGGTTCTGTGTTCTCAGGGTGTCCTTGGGTTCCGTGGTTAGGGGTAGGTAGGAAGCAAGGAGACTATTCCAGCAGTTTCCTTTATCCCCAGCTTCTAGGCAGAGTGAATTTCGTGTATGTTCTGTTTTAGTGGTCAGGATGCATGACCCTGTTGACCAAACTCTCTATCGGTGCATGTATTTTTACAAAAATAGTGAAAACCATTAAACCAGGGCTGCAGTACTTGGCTTGCAAGACAATAAATAGTTTTTGCAGCTTAGGCTTTTAGTCAGACACAGAGAACTATTACAATTGTAGTCTTGTGCCCTACATACTGTATTTAGCCAGAGAACCGTTTCAAACACTGAGATTTGCCAAAACCCACATATTTTATTTATATTAAAAAAAAAAAAAAAAAGGTTTTATTTTTAAGTGTTTTGCTGAATAGGAAAAAATCCCAGTTTAGTAATCTCTCTTTCTGTTAATTCTTTACACTGGGCTGCAATGATATGGAAAGCAGTTTCACAGAGTATGCGCTTTATTTGTAATTTTGCTCCCCTTCACTCTTTTACTTTGGTAACAACCAGTTTATACCTTTGATTTGTTTTTTGTTATCTGGTCTGTTGTGCATATCCACATGGAATGACAATATGCTGGAATGTCCTGATCTCTTTCTGTCTTCAGGAAACCTTCAGTAGTTTTACCACACTGATTCCTTGCCTCACTCCTTATTTGCGGTTTCAGGATGCAGTGACTTTTGATGCCTTAACACCTGCAAGACTGCATTTAGTTTTAAATTGTCTTCTATGTATATTTGTTCAAAATGCTTAAATTTTACTGTTAATCATATTTAGCCTGTTTTTTTTTTTTTTTTTTTTTTTTTTTTTTCCCCCCCCAAAGAAGCATTCTCTACTCAATTAGTTTCTATCAGACAGGTGGAATTCAGCTACTCTTTCCAGGCCCAATTAGTTTCTGTACAATCCGCTACATTTTCTAGCTGTGTAAAGACTCCTTGATGCAGAGGACTCTGCTTTTGGAATATTTAATGGAGAGAAAAATGGATCTTAACTTCTATTTGGAGTTTCTATGGTGTGTCATATATTTTGACAAAAAGTAATGTGCAAAAAGTTGAACTATTTTTATCGTATCTGAAGTTCACATGAAGTATACTTTTTCAGTTAATCAAATTTTTGCATGTATGTTTCTTCCTCTTTTTTTTTTTTTTTTTCAGAAACATTTCTTTATATATATGGCAGCTTTGTGCTGTCTTAATATTCTCTGTGCAGTAATTGTACTGATATTCTGAAGAAAGCTAACAACAATATTTATCTGTGAATGTATTATCTCAGTCATGAAAATTAGAGCATAAAAGGAAATCTAAGGCTTGAACTACTTGTGTTTAGTGTTCTTCTGGTGTTCACTGAAGGTGTTTCTTTTGGTGTAGAAATTCCAAACAAGAGATCTCTGAGCAAGATGAGTTTTTGATTCTGTATATTGCTTGTTATAATTTTCGGTTTTGTTACCAGATTCATGGAGTAATATTACAGATTCAGCACTGTCTAACTCCACAGCCTTAGCAAATGTTAAAAGATGGTGAGCTAGGGCTGCCTAGAGAGAAGTGTCTTTTGATCTAGAAGTAACTGCAGGTACTCTGAAAAATAAATACTACTTGAAATAATGTGACACTGTAGATTTTGCTCAAGCTTCATTACCTTTGGGATATCATGTTTAATTTTCTTCTTTTAAATTGGTGTTTTCTTAATGAAATTTTAAATGAGATAATTGTCACTTAAGTGATAGTACATCTAACAGTGTAGAGTTTTGGCAAGTTGAGCATCACGGCTGATGATATGTTGAAAGATAACCCCCCTATTAAAGGCTAAATAGTATGTTTGAGGAGGAAACTGAGGTATTTGGTGCAACTGTATAAAAGTATAAAATATTCTGAACAAATATCTATTAAATGTTTTTAGCACAGAAGTGAGGAAGTAAAGCTGTGCTTGATGAGTTCTGATCTCTTTTGATATAGAAGGGAGTGCATTTTAAAATGGGGAGTACCTTTTAAAATGGGGAGTGGATGCAGTGCTTTTTCTCTTAAGTGGTCCATGATATTAAGTATATCCAAAATCACTGTCTGTGCTTTGACAAAATCACTGTCTGTGCATTCTGTTGTGAGAGAACTGAACGAAAACTGCACTGAGACTTTAAGTGTTGAGTTCAGGCAGTAGCATTTGTTCCATTTAAACTTAATTTTTCAATGAAGAAACTCCTAGACTCTGTATTTAATTAGCTACCTAGAGAGTTGTGGGGTGTTTTTCAGGTTACACTCAAATATGAGTTATGTTTCTCAGCTTTGTGGTAGTGAATAAAAGCCATAGCCATTTGTGCTTAAAGATAATATAAATCCAAAAATATTAGTGTCCTGAATTACAGTGTAATTCTCAACTTCTGTGCAGGCTGGATCCAGACCACGTAAGAAAGTAAGAAAGAAAGATGTGCTAACAGGATATTTTACATTGTCTTTGGTTTATTGTGCCCATTGATAAGTGGAAAAGGAATATGCAGGATAATGTTCATATTGGTATCTGAACACCTTTAAATTTTGGACTTTCCTGTCTTTTGATCCATGGGTGGAGCTTCCACAGTGTGTTCTGCTGTTTGTAACACCATGTATGTATTCTATAACAGTGCTATGTTATTTCTATAGATTGACTTTCATGATATGTGTGGAAAAAAACTTTTTTTTCTCTCTTTCAGAGAATTCTAAGCTGAGACATGTAGAAAAAGATGTTTTGATACCACAAATAATGAGAGAAAAGGCCAAGGAACTGTGTTCAGACCACGTGCAAGGTAAGATTGAAATATTCATCAGAGATCAGTTGTAGTCACTTTTGTGTTCTGAATATAATCCTTTTTTTCTGAAGTCAAGTAGTCAGAGAATTAATATGTATGATCTGCACCTTATCCATTCACCATGAAACCAGCATATAAAACATTCACGTTGACTTCAGCTGCTTTGTGATGTGGTCTGTTTTCCAACATAACTTGGACATGAGAGCTGTGGAATTTAGTATGATTGATGGAAAACTTTTCACATCTCTGTCTGGAATATGTGGTGGCAGAACAACATGAGAATTATATTCCTGTAAGTTCTGTTCAGTACTTATAGAAATGGAATTGCCTTATGTCAGCCTTTAGGAAGGGCCTCCTACTATCCTTATAAAAGATTTATTTAAATATTTCCTGCTAGCTGCTTCCTTCCCTGCCCCCCAATATTTTAATATCTGCCCTGTTAGACAGAAGTTCAAATAGGTTGATGTATCTGCTTTTGCATGTTTTCATTTTCTGTTGAAAGGTAGTGGCCGAGGAACTTGATAATATCAACACCTGATATCAATGCTTACTCCTAATACTTTGCTACTCATATGTTCCTGGAAGAAATTTTGAACATTTTTGGAGTACCAGAGCTACAAACCCGAGTCAGTCAGGAATGTTGCTGCAAGAAGGAAGTAAGAGTGTAACGAAGAGATTGAGCTCTGGATTTGTTCTAATATGTCATGCACATCATGCAGGTGTTGTACTTCTCATAGAGGCCTTTGCTATTTGGCTTCTAGATCCCAAAACAGAAAGCACCACTGGGAAGATTCAAAGAAGGTTTGCTGCAGGGGAAGGAAGTTAGACCCCTAGTAACCTAGGTCAAAATGTCATTGAACTCTTGTGAGAAAGTTACATGGAAAGTTAGCTCATTCTAACTGAAGTGGGATGTCTAAGCAATAAAAGAAAATCTGAGAATAGTAGTAGACAGTTTCAGAAAACAAACATCTAAGGTATTCACAACTAATGTTGTGGAAGCCAGGGTAGCAATACAGAATTATTGGAGAACCACTGCTGTGAAAAGTCACAGTGAGATTTTCAGCATTTCGGACTGATTTCATGGGGTTTCTGGATTCCCAACAGATGAGAGAAGGAAGTGTGGAGCTGTCCCTTGAATGCCAAATGTTTCAGAGTCAAGTTTAGCTACAATGTATCAGTTTTCAAAAACTGTTTTTTAGGGGTTCGCACTAATCACTTAAAAACAAAATGGAGCAGTGCTATAGGAATTTTGCAGTGTGAGAGCGAGGGAAAAAGTTGGGAATATCTACCAGAAGGAAATGAGATCAGATGATGGGTAACTTCTAGTGCTGTCAAAAGGATTTAGTATTTTTTACTTTGAACTCTATTCCTCTTGGGTAAAAAAATAAGAAGCAGTTTGCTACAGTAATGTGATCTACTGAAAGAGGAGTGTAAGTTAAAAGTAATAAAGAGCTATTTGTATGTTTTTTTTCTTATTAACCTTGAGGATAGACCAGAGTCCGTGGGGGTCTGGGGGGCTTGTTTTCTGGGATTTTCTGGTTTTTTTTTCTGCTGAATTTCCTTCATGTAGGAAGAGGACTTTGGTTTCAACTTCTTAAGGTCATATGGCAGCAAGCAGTGTTGCAGATTCTTGAGCAGTAGGTTGTGTACAGTTCCCTTGCAGGTCGTCTTTCCCTTCCCTGCCCTGCCCTTCCCCCCCTCCATAGATTTTAAAGAAAAATACTATCAGAATTAATTTTGTGTTATTAAGCAGAACTATAATTTTAATTCTTTTCCCTGGATAGAGTTCATCCTTTGGAAAATGAAGCTTGTGGAAGTTGCGTGGAAGCTAGAGGTGCAAAGCGAATATTTCTGGTGCAAGACTGAAATCCATACCCCTGTTAAGAAAGAGGCAGTAGCATCAGTTTGGTTATTTTGTTATGCACTTTTAATATATGTTGGAAGGAAAGCAAGGCACAGGAAATCAGGTTTAAGTAGTTTTGAGAACAGGAGAATTTATCATGTCTTTGTGAAATTATTCCTGGAATAAATTTGTCTTGTTAGGACACAGGAATGGGTGTTAATCAAAGTAAATAGGCTGTGCTCTTTACACGATAAACAATTACAAGCTATGAATATAAGCTGTGTAATTAAGCAATCAAAACTCCAGAGATTTGGTTTGTGCGCTACAGAGTGTGCGCATGTGTGTGAAATTGTGCTGTTTACACCAGGGGCATAGGTCCTCATTTAACTCATTCCCAACATAAGATTTTTTTTTTTCTTCTGGTTTATGTTGATTTTGTTTGAACAACTCCTCCGTTAACATATCTTTGTTTCATTTTGTCTTTAGAAAATTGTGGTGAATGCACTGACAGCATAGGCAACAAAGCTGTTTTACAGTGTGGGTCTTTACAATTTCCTTGATCACACTGGGTTCATATCTGTCCCTATAGGGAGCCCATATACATTTAGTAGGTCTCTGCATGAGCACGGGGGTCCATCTGTATACAGTCCATTGCCTTAGCCTGCAGCTATACCACCTAGAGCTGTGAGCTGATCAGAGCTAATAAGCCAAGCAGTGACAGGCTGTCCAGCATGTGTGCAGGAGAATCCCGAGGACACCCCCCCAAGGATTTAAAAAAGAAGGAAAGAAAAAAAAGAAAAAAAGAAAAGGTTTTGTTAACTCAAGAGGTGATACTGCTACCCTAGCATGGTTAAGTGGGTAACCCATAGCAGTGCTTGTGTTGTAAGGTATTGTAGTACCTTATGGGTGAAATAAAAATGAAAATGTTTCGATTCAGTAATTTTTAATAACAATTGAGGTGTTGTGCCTGATCATATTTCATTTTATCTGAATTTACATTTACCTCATTTTTAGACTCTTGCATTACTGTCTTAGTGACTGTTACATATATCAAGAATTTAATACTTCATAGTTGCAGATTAATTTCATGTATAAAATTTTCAATCGCTTTTCTAGTGAAACATGGTATAAAAAGAGTATTGTTTAAAGGGTAGACATGCTTTCTGCAACAGACATTTGCTATGACCATTAGATAAACACAGCTGTTTATCCATGAAATGTGTGTGTAATTGTGTGCTGGGAATGTGTGTGTGTGTGTGTGTGTGTGTGTGTGTCATCTTGTGCTATGACAGGAGGATTATGTAAGGAAAAATTTCTTCCTTAAGTAGCATGAGAAACTGTTGTCGTATGGTAATTTTTCAGTGCATTTATACAGAGAGTGGTGCATGAGTTGATCCAGAATTAGATTGATTCACATATTCCTGCATCAGTACATCCTTGGTATACAAAAATATATGTGCTGTCAAAGTGAAGGAGGAGCCATTAACTCATCTATTGCTTTTATAAATTTATTTCTTGAGTGAGGTACTTTCCTTTTAAATAGCTCTTCAAGTTTTTGGCTGTAGTTTCCAATTATAAACTTTTAATTTCGAGTAAATTTCTTCATCACAGCAAATTTCAGGAACCTAAAGTTGGCATTTTTCATTGGGAAGGTTATACTTAGTTTACCAAAACTTACCTGCTTTTATCTAGTCCCCATACCCTCTGCTTTCGATGTCTCCGCCGTGCTCTGTGCAGAGTGCTTTGGTTCCCCGTGATCCGACATGCAGAAATGTTTGTTGCGTTTCTCAGGAGTACATACTTGGCAGTTCAGAGTTAAAGTTCCTTTGACTTTTAGCTTGAGGGGTTGAGGTACAGAAGACTCTTGAACAGAAATGCACAAATGATAACACTTCATACGCTAAGTGCGGTGCACTCAGCTCAGTGTAATTTGGGTTGCTTGGAAAACAAACTGGGAAATGGCTAGGTGACTTTTACAGGTTATGGGTTTGGGCTGGGAAGAAGCCTTCTGAAGTTGAGATCCAAGAGAAGAAGGTGCTCAGATCATTGTGTTAGTCATCAAACTTTGCCTTTTGTTTATTTGTTCTCTTATAAAGTAACACCCCCTAGCTTTTTTTGCTGGGAGAAGAATCTTGCTCTGGTGACAAGGGATATTAGCATTTAGTTCACACTTACTTTGGTTTCTCCTGAAGTTAAATACTAGTCCTCATAGTGTCCAGTGTCTTACAGTGGTGCACAATCTGAGCTTGAGCCTTTCAAAGGCAGTAAGAGTGACTTGCAAATGACGGTCTGTAACTTCGACTCATTTGTAAAGTTCCCAGGATTCAGTTAGCTGAATGCATAGCTGAGTTACTTGTAATTTCCGGGGTAAATAAGGTATAGTTTTACTATCAGGAAATCATAGAACGATTTCCATGAAATGGAAACAGTTTGGATATTTGAAGACCTGATCCTGCTGGTGATTTGAAGATGAGAACGTGGTCATTTCTCATTTGAAACTTGTCATAGGAACAATCCACTTGCTCAACCAAAGAGAGTTTTTTCGCTTTTCGTTTTTTTTTTTTTTCCCTACTGTTTTTCATTTGTATTGAAGGGAAACAAAAGAAAGATGTATCCAACTGTGCTGTGTTGAGGATCTTTCCTGGAGCAAATGGTTATGGTGATTCTATTATCCTTAGAAAGTGTACAGTTAAAACAACTATGGATTCAAATGGATAACAAATCTCTTAAGATACTTTGCAGTGCTTTAAAAGACAGGTTTGGAAAGTGTGGCTGGAAAAAGACATTTCTAAGCTGCCTTCCTCCTCCCATCCTTCAGTTTCTCCATTAGCTCTCTTCTCCTCAGGGCTCATGTTGATACTTAGTGAAAATGATGGGATGCAACACTACTGCAGGCTTCCCTACAGTAGAGCATGGCCAGTGTCAACCAGAGTTTCCATAACGTGCAGTTACTCAACAGTCCTGTCGCTGATATTGTTTCTGTCCCTGTAGGGGCCACCTGCTCTAGACCATGACCCTTACACCTGACACATCAAGGCCCATATAAACAAACCAACCCCAGTGATTGAACTGCATTTGATGCTGCCCATTTAAATGCCTGAGAATGCTTTTGGTATTTCTTCTTCCAAAGAAAAAAAATCTTCTTCTTATGCTGTCTTATCAGAAGTGCAGGTACAGAAATGTGTGACATACTTAGGAAATTTCAGTTTGATTTTACTTGCTTATGAGTGAATATTGCTCACTTCCTTTGTAATACAGGCCAAGTTCTGTTCATTGATGCAAAACTTCACATCATGTTGGGACAAATTAATCTCTCAGTACCTATGGTCATGGTTCTGTGTTTGACACTGGCAGATGTCAGGAATAGTAGTAGTGGGAAATTATGTGACAGCTCACTTTTAAAACATTTTGACCAGTCATTTTGCTTGAAGTAAATTTAAATTAAATAACTGATTTTTGCTCACCTGCTTTGTCTCATGCTGAAAGTATAGCCTTGTCTTTTTTTATGTGCATATTTTAGAAATGTACAGTAATATCATGCTCTTCTAACTCAAGCAAAAAATATCAAAATAACTGATGAAAATTAGTGAGCTTTTTTTTCTATTAAGCTACTGTAATCAAAACACCTTCAATTTGCCTATTGTTCAATTTTTTGTAAAGCCTGAGAGGCTATATTGGAGGAATCAAGAGATTTTGAGACTGTCATGACCTTTTTTTTTGAGGGTGAAAAAAAGAATTCTGGCTTACTACCTGCAGTTTTAATTTTTACAAGGAGGGTAAATACAATTCAAAAGTGTAATTTCAGCAAAACTGCAGGTAGACAAGGGGGATGGGGATTCGATCCTTTGCTGCTGTATTTATTATCTATATCTTAAAATGTTTACAGTAAGGTTTTGTGGCACCATGACCCTACATGAAGCTGTTGAGATTACTGCTCTGTAGTTGTTGTCCATTATGTAAATTATTCCACATGCTTTGATAGTGTTCAGCTGAATCTAGTACTAGTCAAAGATTACTAGATGTTTTTTCTTGGTTAGTGTTCCTGGTAGTAACACACATTTTCATATAATGTTCTTATGCATGGTAGCTTTTGTTTGGGAGAAGTAGTGTGTCTCTATATACTTTCAATGAACATTTACTCTCATCACATTTAACTATGTGAATTAATACAGTCTCTAGAGGGATTATGGTATATTGAGCTTTGTTGCAGCTAACTATGTAGAGAGCACAGCTACATGTAAATTAAAATTGGAGAAATGAGATCTCTCTCATAATCGATTTATTTATTTATTAGTAATAGTTTAGCATTAACTCCTTTAATATAGGGAATTTTATAGCAAAGAAACTTAAGAACATATTGTGTGCTTGATGATGGAAATGTAAGTATCATAACTAGTGTTAGGACTTCCAGCGGACGGAACTTACCCTCCACAAACAGGATGTATTAGATATATATATATCTTTTTCTTCTATGTCATTTCAACCCAGCTGATCACAAGAAATGGGTCAGGCTGCTAGCTTTACCACTGCAACTTAGTTGTATTTTTTTTATTAGGGAATGGAACAGCTTTTACAAGGACAAAGAGAAATGAAATCACTTTCAGTGAAAGAGGCCTCATTATAGCCACCAACAGCAGTTATTGACAGCTACACTTCCTATTAACAAGGAGCATTTAAGAGTTTGGCTGTTGGATCTTTGGACTTGATCTAATTTGCTAGCATTAATTAGTTTCTTTTGAGCACAGACACTTGGTGCTCACAGCTATAGATTTGGAGGGCTAATTAGGACAGAAAATTGAACAGAATGGGGTAAGGCATTAACCTTCAACCATTACCAGCTGGGGCTCTGATAAAGACCACAGAGTCCAAATGCTCCTATTCATGCAAAGAGTACTCTAATGAATATCAATTTCAGCCAGGTTGCCATATCCTACAAGCACTGTCTTAATTTTGATTCTCTTACCTGTTAGAGATAATTATTATAGATCTTAAAATATGATATTGGTAGTTCATTGCTCACCGATGGCAGTCGTGATGATAGGTTATGTATGTTCTGTCTAGCCTTTCATTTTAGTTTTCTCAAGTTAGACATTATATTGATTTCTGGTGAGGAACCTGAATCTCAAATTATTTTCCTCATCCAGCATAAACAGATTAACATAGCATAGAGTAATTACAGAAGGTTAACAAATATTGGTTTAAATAGAGAAGGCCTGCGTGTTTCTGTGCAGGACACGGGCTGCAATATCTGTGACAAGAACAAGGACCACCTGAAGATTGAATAATGGAATAGCCTCTTGTACAGTTTTTTCGATGATGTATAGAAGTACCATATTGTTGTGCTGGTGATCCCTTTTAAGGAGGAAAATTGTTCTTTCAGACTCTGGACTGGTAGTATTTTATCATTTGCAGAATGGAAGCAATTCTTTAATCTTGTAGTAAGAAAGGCAAAAATGTGTCTTTATCCTTCTGTACCATTTCTTTGACCACTGAAGTGTTGCCCTCTTCACTGGACTTGCTGGTTCCACATTGTGGGCTCCTGGTGAGGTTCATCTGGTACAAGCTGGGAAGATGGAGACATACAGGTGTACAGGTAGCTACTGGTCAGAAGCTATGTGATGGTATTTCAGTCCGTCTGTAGGGAACCCTCTTGCTGTCTGTGAGTGAGGTTCTTTGTTGTCCTCTTTTCCCGATAAAAGGCAGGAGAGTGTGACGTTGTTGCAGCCCCTTCTCAAGATGAGGTTCTTTTCCAAGAAGTTATTTACAATAGCTGTTGATTCTCATATTTTTCTTTCTCCAAGACACCTTCTGACACCTGTCAGTTGTTTTTTATACTTTATACCAAGTATACCATAAGGTACGCTTGGTGTCCTGTGGAGTTTTTTAATCATTGTAGCTTGTCTAACAGTGTTGGAGGTAGTTGTGTATAGCAATGTATTGTCAATGGAAATACAATATGTGACTTAGAGTAACCGTTATTTTAACTTTTTAACTGCATGGCCTTAATGACGTATTAAGTAGTTTAGCAGTTTTGAATTATAATCCCCTCCTGGATGCTGCATTCAATAGTAATAGAGTTAGCCAGTTTTGGAAATGAATCTAATACTTTAAGAGGTCATACCATATTGCCTATGCATGTGTATAAATATTTATATGCTATATGAATTATGAACATTACCCTGGGGTTGTTTTTGCACGGAAAATAGGTTATTTTTGAACTATCAAAGTCAAAATGGCTTGTGCAGATATGATTAAGCTCAGCAGTGAAAAATGCAACTTACCTTTGGTCAAAAAACATCTACTGTATGTTCAGAACTACAAACCAATAAGTAGTGAGCTTTTGGATAGCCTACAGGCAATGTTTTGACCTCATAAAAGCATATATGATATTCAGAGGAAGGCCAAAGATTCTGTCTGTCGTTCTTGTTCACTAGAAAACTCATGAAGTTGACAAGTTCATTTGCCAAAGATGACTGCTCATCCCTTTGAGTCAGGAAAGTTAAAACATTAATTCCAGTTTAGTTAAGAAGAATAGTTGCAATTGCATATTGATGTTTTATGCTTTTGAGGTAGTGCCTTATGAGAATTGTGATTTTAGTCTTTATTATTTCCTGTGGACTGACATCCTTGGAAACTGATGCTTGTTGAATGTATTTTTGCTTGGATCCTCTTAAGGGTCAGCCGAGCCAATCAAAGAAAGGGCTGCAATGACAGACCTTACCCAGCAATACAGAAATGCAAGTTGAAGTAGAAGCAAATAAGCCGTCTTGACAAGATGTGGTGTTTTACGTGTTTCCTAATCCTTCTGACATTTGGGGAGCATTTGGAAATATTAGAACACGTCTAATGAAATTTCAAATTTTTAAGTGGAAAGCATATTGTCTCTTGCTGAATGTAACCTCATTCTTACTCTTGATTGTTTTAATGGCAACACAATTCCCTTCTTCCCCATCTCCAGATTTACGTTTTCTTTTGTATCGTAATTGTTTTTCAGTAGTTGTGTGGTGCTACGTGGAAAAGTAGGAAGGGAATACGATCTTCAAAGAGTGTACTACAGATGTGATGGTTGACTGGGAGAGAAAAGAAGGTTGCAGTAATGAAAGGTCAGTCATAAGACATTTACACTCTATTGTTATCTCTCTGGGTCTTATTTCAACAGCTTTTCACCCTCCAAAGTAAAGAGAAAGGAATCTTGCAGTAGAGGATGTCTGAACCATGTGCTGCCTAAGAGCAAGATAAATGCCTTTAAACAAATTGCAAGGGTATAATGTGAGGTGAGAAGCGTTTTGCATGAGGAATGAGTTGCTGATCAGAGGATATGAAAGGGGGTGGACAAGGAATACAAGAGCTCTGCGGAACACTGAAGCTGTGGATGACTGATTACTGAGTGGGGAGCAAGAAATACAACCTAGCTGCTGTGTGTTAGATGGATTGGAGAGGAACACTCCTGTAAACATTTTTATTTTTTAGTACTTTACACTAGTAAAGAGTCAAGGAAAGTATAAAAGATAATATTTCGATGGGATGATAAGTTAGAATGGGAGCTTAAAGTAAAGGGCTTTTGATGATGCTATAGAGGAGAAGCTCTTGAGAATTTTCCTTGGATGAGAATCAGCCATATTGGGAAGGAATTGAAATAATTGTAGGAATTTTGGACATCAATTATGATAATAAGAAACATGCCAGCTTATTTTTTTCCTGAGCTGAGTTTAAACAAAGGCTTTTTTCAGACTGAAATAGCTTTTTTCAGGTCTTGATAATCAAGCTCAGAATTTTCTTGTATGTTTTTTATCAGATAAAATGTCTTGCACATTATAGCTTGCTTTTTTCTGCTCTGTGATCCAGAATCTCTCAAGGGAGTATCTAGTCACTCTTCTCTCTCCTTTCAATATAAACTAATTTATTTTAAGCCAGCTGCCTCTGAGCCTCCAGGTCAATGACGTATTTGAGTTTTTAGATTATCTTCGTCATATAAGTAGTCCTTTTCTAACATTTAATCACATAGGCTACTTATATGCATAAATTCGTCATTATATTTGCATTAATAGGCCTGATCCCGGACTTGCTTTGTTTCTTCATTGCAGAAACCTCTTATCTGCTTTGCTATAAATGGACATACCTAAAGTTAATAGGAAAGTAGTGCAAAAATGTGGCTTGAGATGTGATCACACCTGTTGCAGGAGATGGTTCATCTAACCTTTGACAAGTCCTCTTATGGAGACACAGCTTATTCGTCAAAAAAAGATTTTTGAATGCTATTGCTTAAAGACTTTTAGTAACATTACAATTAAAATATAGGAAGTAGATGGACTGCTTATAGCACATAAGAGTTGAAAGTACAACCCTTAGTTGTAATTTAAACTGATCTAACTCTGCTTTATGGCATTAGCTTCAGTTGAGGAGAATCTATCGAGTTTGAGTCTTCTAGAAATTGCCCCTTTTGCCCTTTGTTGGTTTCATACGGGCACATGTATCAAGAATAAAAGAAATTCAGGGCTGGAAAATACTTTGAAAGGTACCTGGGCAATCATCTTAGGCCATCTATAGTATGCTTGTAATGGTCCTGCAACCTGAATAGTATCACAGCTTCTATAGACAGGCTGTTCCTCTACTTTTTTTTTTTTTTTTTTTTTTTTTACTATTCAGAGAATATTTATTTGTTTTGTAGCACCAGAATTAACTTTTCCAGACTGTCTATCCAAGTGCTTTGTATTCTCAGTGTCATCAATGGAAAGGATTATTCCTTTCCTCTATGCCTACTCTGCCCGCTGCATGTTTGTGCTGTTGATTATTCTCATGTAAAGAGCAAGTCTGTGTGTGTGTATGTGTGCCTGCATAACACACACACATGCATGTGCACACACCTCTCTATATAGATATCAAGCACAGAACTTGGATTCTATCCTTATTGTATTACTGATTTTTTTTTTTCCTATTTAATCTTCAGCCTGTCAAGAACCTGTTGAAAGCTCTTGCTCTCCTCCAAAGTACTTCCAGCCCTTTCTATCTTACCTTATCTGATAGCCCTTACCTATCTTACCTATACGGTCATGTTCAGAGATAGCACACTCAGAATGACTTTTTCAGAATCCTGCTCAGTATAGCCTTGCTGCATGATACTGCCTGCATTAACTGTGTGCTTGTTTAATGACTGGGTTTCATAGTTTAGTATCTTTAAATGCTCGGTAGCATGTTTTAAGAGGGAAATTTCCTGTCCTTTGTGTTGTATCCTGTTTATTATTTACAGGAATTCATCAATAGCAATGCATAACTTTTGAAATCTGCAGTTGAAAGAGCAATATTTTTACTCCTGTGTTTATCAAAAGAGTTCAAAAAAAAAAAAAAAGAAAGAAAGAAAAACATCTGCTGATAAGTTACTGAAATACTCAAGACTCCCAGACATTAGGCAGATTTGTGGTAGTGGTCAGAGCAAAGTGACACTTTAAACAGAAGAAATGGGAAGACATATCTTCTCGTTTCTTCCTTTTTCACTACTTCTGTGGAAAAGGAGAAAAAGGCTTGTTCTGAAATCGTCCTGAAAAACCATTTCTACTGATGAGCATGAGATGTCTTAGGGAGAGTGTAGGATGTTTCAGAGTTGCTTTGGGGAACACAAAATTTAAAAAACAAAACAAAACAAAAAAAAAACAAAAAAAAACCCAACTTGACTTAGATACAAATGCCACTTAAATTTACTGGGTGCTTTAAGGATGAAAAAAATGACATCTAGTAGGAAAGAGTGACCACAGTCTGCAACTTCACATATTACACTTTGCCCATTATGTTTTTTCTGCCTTTGGGGTGGCGATTTTCTACAGTGAATCTGACAGCCCAGTCAAAGTAATTCATAAGGCCAATGATGAAAAGTACTCTTTATTTTTTATGGTGTAAAGAATCTTTGTCATTACTCATCTGTCCTATTTTTTTTTTCCTCTTGTTTCTTTGCTTTATGTTTCTATTTTTTTGTGTTTTTTTTTTTTTTTTTTTTTTTTTAATCAGGCTTCCTAGTGTATATGAACTCTCCCTGGGGTGTGCTTTCTGTTCATCGCTTAAGAACAAACATGTAGGGAAAAGCATACCCTGTTCCAGACACTGCTGAAGGAACTGAGATCTTAAACACAGAAGAAATATGTGTTAGGAGACTTTGCCCAAGTTTTAATTGGTATAGAATACCCACCCTGGATATGGTTATACGGTAATAACCTGGACAAGATTGTGTGCTTGGCTTGCGTGCCATCCTGATTCATACCCCTGCACTGCAGCCTGCACAAAGATCCAGTCCAGTTACACCCTTTGTATAACTGTCTCTTCTGTTTCTCTGCAGACTGCTGAGCAGCTCAGTGAGGAGAGTATATGAAAGTGAAGGGCAGCACGATGCAGGAAGTGGGGAAGTGAGAGCAAATACAACAGGGAAGGCGGATAGAAGCTAATGGAGACAAATAGGCAAATACCTCCTGTCTGTGAGGATGTTCAGGATAAATACTTTCCATGTCATAATAGTGATGCATATTCTTATATCATTTTAAGGCATTGTTCTGCATTATTACCTTGGTGTAAGCTTCAGCATGCATCTAGTGAATGAATGGGAACTTGCTACCATTTTCCATAGAATATGAAAAATAGGAATTTGAGAGAATTATGTACTATTCTGAGCAACACAGCCAGAGATTTAATGACCAGTGTCTTTAAAAAAAAAAAAAAAAAAAAAAAAAAAAAAAAAACTCAGAGTTTCTGTGGTGTCTCTAATGACATCTAGCTAGTACCTGAGGTTTAAAATTCTTTTTATATTAACTACCTCTAATGATGCTTCATTACTGTTGAATGACAATACTATTGAATGGCTCTCCAGCCATCTCTTTGGGCAGTGTTGTCACACAAGTGTCCTTACTGGGTTCTTCTGGAAACTATCTGTAATGTAACTTGTTAGAAACTAAGGAGCATCTACTTGTAGATATGCTGGATTTTTTTATTTTATACATTTAAAACAGCTCGAGAAAGTTTAAAGTTGTTTGGGCATCGACAGGAATGGTGTGGAGAAGACTCTCCCTGCTTCAGCAAAGGCTGTTATGTAGGTTGATTTTGATAAACTTCAGCTGTTCAGAAGCTCTGAAAATTCATAAATTTTAAAACATAATATTAGTTAAAATTTAGAATATAACAAGAATCGTGCTAGGTTTTCTTGTTTTTTGGGGGGAGTCTGTACTCTTCACTCTGCCATCAAGTTCATGTAACACTAGTTAGCAACTGTGCTTGCACTTTAGAGAAACTTTGATTGCTGGGCAGAGACCAGGCCTGTAAATTGCACATCAGCAGAGTGGTCTCGCGCTCCTCCAGGAGCACGTTGCCAGAGCTCGTACCTTTCTTCTAGCTGCATTCCCCCAGTGGACTAGTAAGTTATATTAATATTTTTTTTCTCATCTTTTCCTTTTCTATTTAAGTACTGATTCAGGAAAGTTTGGCATGTGACTTCTTTTTTTTTTTTCCTCAGTGCAGACTTAAGATCTTAGATCTTAATCGTAAGTATGTTAGTTCCATTCTCTTCTATAGCACTGCATGCATATTTGAA
Source organism: Nothocercus julius (assembly GCA_013398735.1). Lineage (NCBI taxonomy): Eukaryota > Metazoa > Chordata > Aves > Tinamiformes > Tinamidae > Nothocercus > Nothocercus julius. The sequence goes on from VZSV01000038.1 coordinate 366,832, forward strand.
TATGTAAGTACCTGAGTTTAATTAGTGTCTCATTACTGCCATTGCTAGTGAACAGGAGGATTTCACAGTAGAATGTTTAAATGCAAAAAAATACTGTTGTCTCTAGTCATGCAAATCCAGCAGTTTTCATCGGACAGAATGAAATTCCCTTCCGAATGGTAACTAGCTGGGCTTTGGGCGCTTGGAGGCAGCATCTCCTTGCAGGCAGTGTGTCAGTGCTACCTCAGTGCGCTCTCGTGGTCTTAGCTGGGCTCGTAGCTCCACAACCCCCTTTGCAGACCCCGTGGTGCAGACGAGACGGTCCCGCTGCAGCGCTGGGCATTCAGGACATGTCTCTGCTCATTCCCGCTCTGCTAGTGTCTGTCTTGCAAGGAGGGCTTGGCCTGCCTGAAAAATAACGTGGCCTCCCTAGTAAGGAGGGAGAGAGAATGCCTGCAAATGTGTTAGTTTAGCATTTACATTAAAAAATAGATAAAAATAATTTAGTATTTACATTAAGATATTTCATCTTCTCCTAGATGCTTTTCAAGTAAATAGTAAATTGTAGCAGTGACTGTAATTACTGTATGTGAAGCTGGTAGAATTCTCTAGTTTCAAAAGTATTTTGGTATCTTGACAAATGTTTTGAAGTTTAATTACAAGTCCAGTCTGCTAAAACTCAGGTTCTACCATATGTGGTGTGAACATCTGCATGAAAGGATACTGTAATAGTGTTTCGTGTGTTCAGATCCTAACTGATTGCACACTAGCTTATTCCTTGTGGCAGGTTTTGTAGTAACAGTTCCCCAGTTCCCCTAGTTTTCTATTGTTCAAGTCTGTAAGAGATAACCGTCTCTTAGTAATCCGAGGTGGTGAATCTGAAAAAGAAATACCCTGAGATTTGAGATCACTTTTCAGGGTTCCTCTAATCTATTTCAGGTTGCTCCCCCATTGCATGGGGCTCCTATGACTTGGCAGTGCCTCCTCTAACAAGGTAGAGATACCTGCAGGTCCCTTCAAGTGCGGCAGGGCCTTCCAGCTCCCACCAGCATTTGGTGAAAGGTGGCCTTGAGACCTGTTGCTTCATTACGGATAAGGCTGAACCCAGGAGTTGCTCATCACTGTAAAATTTGAGGAGAATTTCAGGAACTGAAAGTTTTTGACATTTATGGTCCAGATTAATTTCTGTGGATTTTTTTTTTTTTTTAAACTTCCATGTCTAGCAAAAGACCTAGACTTCCCTTTAAGAAAAGAAAAAACAATATTTTCTGGGGCTGGAGTAATTTGACATATTTCCTGTTTCATCTTTTTTTCCCTTTATGTTCCCAAGTACTTGATATATAAGGCTGCAGTGCGTAGTATACAAGGGAAACCAGGCAAATAGTCCCAACACTATCAACTCACATTCAGAAATCCAAGACTTGCAAGCAGTCTGCTGCACAAGAAAACAGATGCTATGCAATAAATTAATACTAAGCTGAATAATAAGCAAGATTTATTATTAAAGGTCTTTAGTGCAAAGACAGTGAGTTCAGACTTTCAAATGCTTGTTTTCTTTCTTTGTTTTAATGAGGCCTTTGCGTGTGTTTTCTTTTGTTTTTCTCTTTTGCACACATTTGAGCTTTGTTGGGTTCAGATCCCCGTCTCTGGTTGGGTAGTGGTGATTAACCTACACTAAATAGGCAGCAGTAATGTGATTTGAGAATAAAAAGCTTTCATTTCTTTTAAATGAGGAGGGAAAAAAAAAAGGTTGAAGGAAATAGTTTACATAATCTGTAAACTAGTTAAGGAGCTGAATATTTATGCAGGTTGAAATTGCAGCTTAGTTGCCCTCTAGGGGTTTTACATTAATACAGCATATGCTAGCTTTTGGGTGTTTTTTCTTTTTTCTTCAGAATCAGGTGGGAGAAGGCTGTGGAAAGACATACATACTGAAGAATCTGTTCCTGGTGGAGGCACGCGTGCCCACGCGTTCAGAGTGAAAAGCTCTTTTACTCCAGAAACCTGGATAAGGGAGAAAAGATTTGGGGCCAGATTCTGACCCTGTCATTTCAGACCACAGCCAGGCTACGCAGGGTCATCCCATCATAGCACTCAGCTGTCCCAACCATGGATGGTGCTCACGTCATAGTCCGAGTATGCCCCACAGAGCCAGTCCTAAGCAGGACAGAAGGCTACATGGAGAAGAAGGGTACGTGGAGAGACAGAGTGTTGCTGAGGAAGCCATGGTAGCAGCAAGATCCTGAATTTCTTTTTGTATCCCAGCCACTAAATCCTGCTGCTATTTGAATTTTGCATCGCCTCAGCCTCTGCTGACTAATACATAGGGGTCTCCTCCCCAGTCTTGTCTTACTGCATCTTGAACACTGTTTACTGGATCCTGTGATTGAGCTTGCTAGAACTTCTGTTTTTTCTTGTCACTGCTAGAGACTTTTTCTTGTTGCCTAGTGAATGGTTAACAGAGTGAGCTTTTATGGGTTTTCATGGGAAGAATCATGCCGTGGGAAGACATGAGACTAGAGTGGATTCTAAACCAAAGCTGTGTTATTTCTCCGTGTCTAAGCTTTTAATGTGCCTCCTTTGCTAAACATAGAAAACTCCTTGAATAGTGCCTGGCTAACGGGTTGCTGTTGGAGAACAGTGGTTTAGTACCTCTTGCTCCAAAGCAGCCTTTGATGTCTTCCATTAGTAACACGTCCTTAGCAGGCCCAGAGTGTGGAAAATGGACATAGCTGATGGCAGAGCGTCTTGACCGGGCCCACCAGCGATGCCGTTTGCTCAACACCTGACACTAGAGCTTCAGTTCCTGTGGTACAGGAATGCCTGTGAGCAAGTCTGTGTTGGTCACACCTGAAGGGCTCAGAGACCTGCAGGACTCAGTGTGTGGGGAGCTTTCCGGGCCCTTGAAAAAATCCTGTTTTCTGCTGCTTGCTTGTTTAAAAGGTTTGTTGTGCAGTGTTCAGAGGTTCCAAGTGGAGGCTGGAATATTCCTCTGGTCTGGTATTCAGTCTTTTTTCATTTCCTGGTTATCCTAATCAGCTTACTTAAAACTGTTTAGAAAGTTCAGAATTTCAAGTCGAGAATACAGACACAGCATAAGATGAGCACAGGGTGGACACACTGTGGCCTGTTCCGGAGGTTTTGGAAGGTTGGGAATGGCTCTGGGAAGGACCGTGACTTCCTCCTGTAAAGGAGGGTGCACGTGTTCACGTTCAGTGCTGCGTCCTTGCTGGGACAGCCCTCAGGCCAGCAGGACTTTGTCCCTCTTCTCTCATTTTTCCTCCCTGCCTCCTGCAGCAGCAGCGCTCAGCTCCATTTCACTGCTGCTTGAAGGGCGTTTTGTTTCGTTCAGGCAGAAGAGAGGAAACAAAAGTATTTCTGTGGTTGGATTTTGAGTAAAAACACCTTAGTGTTGGAAATAGACTAACGTTAACAGAGTGAAAAGTAAGTGAATGTCCAGCAGGGCCCTAGAGCTGGGGTCATGGTGCAGGCAGAGCTGTGTTAAGTAAATGACCTGCTCTATCTCCACCGCGTGGTGCGAAGCCGTCACTGCTCCTCCAGTAAATCTGCCTTTTGTGCTTGTACTTAACTCTGCTTGGGAGTTCAACTCAGGAGCTGGGCGCTATGGGGTCGGGGTGTGGGGTTTTTTCTTTTTTAATCATCTGTTCTGTTAGAGTCTCAGCTGTCCCTGAGTGGCCCGGCTGCTCCCGAAGGAGGAGCAGCAGCCACATGAGCTGGAGGTGCTTGTTTATGCAGAAGCAGGTAGTGACAGACAGTAGCCATGGGGGAACTTGCATTTGTTCCAGTTCTGCCTCTTCCAGCGCCTGGTTCGGTAACGCTCGATGTCAGAGATACTTACAGCTGGATGGCAAGAAAATTGCATCGAGTCACTCTTAAAGGCAGCAGTTCTAAAACCAACGTGGTCTGACCAGGTAGCAGTGCTTAGTACGGTGCATGTACTTGACAGGAACGTTCATAAAGCGAATATTTGGGGGAAAGCAATCCTGAATTACCCAAGTGAACCGTATTGCAGTAGTGTGCTCATCTTGCTTACAAGAACCTTTCGTTTTGTAATTCCAAGGGAAAGAAAGCTCGTCTGCTTGCCCTGACAAATCCGCATGAGCAGCCCAGCAAATTTTCATCTTTGAGCACTTAAATCTGCCTCACCTGAGAAAGTGCAGTCAGGGAAGCCTTATTCCTAATAGTTACCCCTTGCTATTCATCCTCCTGTATCTGAGGACGTGACCCTCTCTTGGTACTGCTGCGCTCCGGGTGCCTTTCCCAGCCAGTGGCAGGAGGACTGGCTTGTTGAAGTCTGAGCTCGTTTGAAATTCGGGTGAATAAAGGCAAACTACTAACAAATGCTAAATGATGGTGGCTGCCACGACATTTTATCAGCATTCAGCAATAGCCAAGAAAGCACTGTCTGACATTTTAAGGTGTAAGGTTTTTCAGAAATCTGTTCTGGCTATGTGATTACTTAGGAAAAAAATTCCTGTAGTGAGTTTGATTTGTGAATTCAGAGTTCTCATCAAGCTGAAAACTTTAACCTTTCCACCAGTCACCCTAAAAGAGCAGTTTGATCAGATCTCATGTACTCCTGGTCCAAGTGGAGCACATCGAGTGGTCAGGGAGGTGGCGGGAGGCCAGTCCGCAGGGGTGAAACCCAGCGGCTGGAGCGGGGGCTAATACTGCCTGCCTATGAGTTTGAGGCTGTTTGCTTAAAGTAAAATACTATTTTTCTTAAAAATAGTTTCTTGCTGTTTCTCAGTTTTGTTAACTGTCTCCTAGTGTTTGTTAGGCAATTACAAGAAAAGGTCCCAAAATTTTTCTCCTGTGCTGCTGGTTAACTGGGACAGACAGAAGTGTATCCATACTGTTGCCTGTGGCCGTGCCTCTGATCAGATTTTCTGCATATACTTCTGGCAAACATTCACAGTTCTTAGACAGTGTGGGTAAATTTTAGACTTTACTGCCCATAGTGAGTCCAGTGAGGGAGGCTTGCCCAGTGCAATCCTTGTCAGCCTCTGGGATTGGTACTGTGTGCTCCTCATATGCTGCTTTCTGGATTTTACCTATTGCTTGGTGCTCGTGTCTAAAACACTTTTTTTTTTTTTTTTTCCTTTTCCCAGAAATGCCTTCTCTGTTGTTTGTTGGGCTTTAAAACCGCAATAAAGACTTTTTTTTTTTTTTTTTTTTTTTTTTTTTTAAATTTCTGTAATAAACACAAAAATACAACATCTGAATAACAGCATCTGTTTTGAATCAAGTGTTGCTGGAGAATCCCTACGTATGTTTTCAAAGTCAACATTGTATTGCGATTAAAGAAAAAACAAACTTTGGAGAGCATTTAAATTGGAATGTTTAAATAAGCTGTTGGTTTCTTATATTCATTTGGAAAGCTCCTTGTAAGCTTTAATTTCAGAAATGTTCTTGCCAACCGAGAGCAGCTGGCCAAATCCAAAAACTTGCAGTGTATTTCAGAGATGAAAATTTTGAAGGCTGTGGTTTCTAAGCAAAGGTAGATGGCATTGCAACACTGAAGGCAGTGAGAGCAGTGAAACCTTTACAGGAAACCAGGTCATTTTGGAGTTTGCTGATGGCTTCTGAGGGAAAGCCCGAGAGGGGCTGCAGTCTCTGCCCTTGTCCCCAACTAGGACACCGCTCTCTTGTTGCTCTCACGAACAGCCTCCCCAGATGCCCCCTTGGGCCCACTGCTACAGCTGGTCCTGAGACTTCTGGGGCTGCTGTTTGAGTTCATGTCAGTCATTCGCACAGCACTGTGTTCTCAGCTCTGGAGCCAGCCTGGATTATTGTTCTGGGAAAAACATCTTTTTTTAGTTAACTCCTCTGCTAATCTCCTGGTGTTGCCACTTGTTTATCTGCTGTCACAGGGCTTCCCAGAGACACGTGTGCGAGAGCAAGTGAACGGGATCCTTCTGCAGAAATAACGTTTTGGGTCTACGCAGGCTGCTTTTCCTCTCTGCTGCTTGGGCCTCTTAAGGCTATGTTAAGTAATTGCCAGGAAGAAGGGGAGGGTGGCAGGACTGGCAGGGTCTTCTGCAACCGAGCAATACTTTTAGGCCACTAGTTTGCCTAAGTAAATTTTGAGAGGTTCTTAATAAGAAAGGCAGTCACAGTGTGACACAAATATACGACATGATTGCAGTAGGTAGAACTCAAGCAGGATTTAAGTGAGGCACAGCTAGATCTGAAAGGAATTCAAATCCGTATATGTCTTTTCTGTTTTTTTCACTCTTCATTCGTCTTTTCTTGGAGAGTTGTCAGTGTTTTGAAAGGGATACGAGAAGTTTATGCTGCAAGGTACAAGCCAAATTTACAGTAGGTAATGGTGAGGAGGAAACCTCACTTGAGGAAACACTATGTCATAATGTAGACTTTGTGGCATCTTTTTCTGAAGCTGCTGTCACTGGCTCCTGAGGAAGACGGTATGCAGAACAAACGGGTGTGATGTCTGTTCCAGCCTGTCATTTCCTCATCTTTATTTGTGTGCGTCACCTGGAGCAAAGTCTTCAGATGGCCCTCTAGGATATTGGTAGCACATTCTTTATCCCAAGGCAATGTGCTTAGGGAAAGCTACCTTCTTGTTTGGGGGAATATTCCTCCTCCTCTGTGGATCACAGCTGTGCTCTCTGCCTTCTTAGCAATTCTCTTGCTGTATGTTCACTTCTCAATCGTGAGGCGAGCGACTCTTAGGCATTACATACTGGAGAGCAAGATACCCTGTACTTGGCTGGAGGATCATCTGGTTGCATTGTCTGCTTGAAGATGGAGCTGGTTTTCCATACTGACAAGGCACTGGAAAAGAGCAGGGATATCACCAGGAAGGGCGAGTCTCCCTTCCCTAAAATTGCCGGATTGCCTCAAACCACTCCGGCAGGATGCTGGAGCTCCAGGAGCTCCGGGGGAGCTGCTCCTGGCGAGGGAAAACGAAGCCCTGTAGGGTTATTGGTATGATATATCGAATGAATATCTGTGCAGACAGAGTAGTTGATCTGGTAACAGACGTTCCCTTGAAAGAATCAAGGTTATTTTATGTCAATTTTCTGTTTGCCCTATATAAGATGCATTTAATTATTTCATGCTATCTCCCTCTATTCAAATTAATCTCAGTCTTATATATATTGTTGCTCAAATTATTCTAATTCTTTAATCAGCTGTGTTATGCATGCCATAGTAGTAGACTGGAATAGGAAAGGCACTCCTGGCATACTGACAATGCATGTATTTTATTTGTTATCGTAATTTAAAAGTAAAATCAGAAATATTGATTTCTACTTGACTGGAGAGATGATTTAGTTTGAATATCAGCCTGATCTTAATCAGGTGAGAATTAATTGAGTTGGAGGTATTAGATATTCAGTGATGTTAACTGAACCATGATCAATCTACAGAGAAGCTTCCTTTTGTATGGTGTTAGAAATATCAAATAGCTCCCACTCTACAATGTAAAACAGTCTTGTCATGTTCATTCTCTTACCTCCTTCGGCTCATTAGATGCACCAGGAATCTGCCTGGTGCATACTGGCTAATCTTCAAAGCAACAAGCTAATAAATTACAATTTAATACAAAATTAAAAGCATAACTTTGCCATCAAATATTGTTGATAAAGTTTTATACCATTTTAGTGTTCTTGTTCACGTGTTACAAGCACAGACTGCAGATGCTCTTCATCTTTTTAACTAAACTGCATCCTCTCCCTTCCTTCCTTCCTTCTCCCCCCAAATCCGTCTTGTTACTTGGGCATTTTTTCTTCACCAAGCAGTAGAGTAGAAAGAACGATCCAAACCTTGGAAAAATATATATATATATTTTTTTTTTTCCTGAGGATAAAAAAAAATATACCATAGGGATAGAATGTAAGCCTACTCTGGATCATGATTTTTCTTTCTTTCTTTCTTTTTTTTTTTTTATTTTAAGAGTGTGATAGCAATATCATAAGTGTTGAGAAAATATAAATGGTGAGATAACACCTCTGTAGGACTTTCTCTTAAGTAGTAAAATTGTAAAGTCTTTAAATAAACTACAGGCAAACCCGAGAGGATCAATTTTATCTTGATAATAAGGAATATTTCATTTATTATATGTACAAGAAAACTTAGAAAAATGTCTATTATGATTGATAAATAATACTTAATGTTATATTCATTGCACAACACTGCAAATATGAATGTGAATAAAAAAAAAAGTTAAGTTATTGTTATGCTCTAAATCTGCAAAAAAATGAACATTTCCGAAATAGCCCTCATGTTACAGTTCAAGTACTAAAAATAATAACGGTGCGCCCTTGGCATGGTTGTGTCAAAACAATTTCTATATTGCTGGTTGTGTGGAAATAAGTCATAAACACTTTTTATCCGTCTCGTGCTTTGTACAGGGAAAGACTTTTATGTTTCTCCCCACAAAATTATATGATGTTTTAATAGTTTGAGTGTCAATCACCTATCTGGCCATCCAAGAAACTTTATTTAAATAGACCATTTTGTAACTTAAACCAGTTCTTAATCAACAATCACATGTATTAAAGAAGAGCCAGACATTCAAAATAATCCTTAATACGCTAACCTGTGCAAGTCAGTTTAGGTACATACATCCTACTGATGAATTCTTGTAGATTTTTATTTAAACAAAACAAAACACCCCTCAAAAATAACAAAAAAAATGCTCCGATAGCTTTGGAAGTAGTTTCAGACCACTTTTAAAATCTCTTTCCATTGTCCTGCAACACGTGCCAGGACCTACATCCCCTCCCTCTCCGTGTCCTGCTTTCTCCGAGAGATGAAGTTGAGATTTGGAGACCCGGGATCTGCTTTTCTTTGCGCCGCTGCCGCTGGAGATGCGGAGGCCTCTGGGCACGGGCGCGGGCTGGGCAGCGGCTTCGCTGAGCAGCGCGGCCCGCGCTGCGCCCTGCTCGCGGGGCCTGCCCGCCTCTGCCCCAAAGCCGGCTCTGCACGTCCACGTCTCCATCCGGGCAAGGCAGAAGCTCAGAAGGGTAGTTCACACCCGTGGGGAAGGAGCTGGGCTTTAATTTTTTTTTTTTTTGGTTGTTTTTTGTTTTCTTGATGAAATGAAAGACTTTGAGACAACAAATTTGAGACAACATTTCAGCTTGCCTTCAATATTTCCAGTCTTTGAAACTGTAGGTGAATTTCAAAACATATTATGAAACACTTCAATTCTGAAACGCTAGGAATTATTTTTATTGTTTGAAACATATTTATTTATTTTGTTACCATTCTGCAATGAATTTGACTCAAATTTGCACCTAATTTTCCTTCTCTCTAAGTGTCTGTTTTGGTAGCTTGCTGCTTGCTAGGGGAAGGAAATCCTTCTTTCCCCATGTGAACTTGTAAAGCCCCTGAAGGCCGTCTTCTGGAATTATAAAAAATGGTTTGTGCACAGGATTTGAAAAGACCAACTGTCCCTTTCCAAAATAAGCAGTGAAAGAGCAATTGGTCTTTTTATGACATAGAGTCTCGGGAAACAGGTTCATTCTGTGTGTGACGCCGGGTCCCCTGGAGTTTTAATTTCTGCTCCGAGCTGTTAAAATATTAAAGTACAAAGGGTTTGCAATCAGATCCCGTTGTTTTGTGGTACAATATCTCATTACGCACCCTGAAGTTTTGGTCTGCAATATCAACACTGCTTGGGTGAGGAATGTGGGGGTGACTCTGATAGTCAGGCTGAGATTAATTCTCGGTTTGAGACTGTTTCTGGAAATACTGTTTTCTGTTTGTGAGGTTATTCTCCCAATATGTAGTTGTAATGCGCTGTGCAGCAAAACAGTGAGATGCTTTGGTTCACTGAAGAGCTGTAAGCAAGACAGAGCATAACTGAAATTAAAAGAACACTTGGTAGATTCCTGTAAAGCTACTTGTAGACATTTATAACTAAACCTGTCTTGCACCACATTCCTTTACATGCCTCTCAAAGGGATTTCAAAGAGCTAGAAATGAGGAGGGAGAAGAATAATTGATTTTTTTTGTGCTCACGTGGGGATGCCTGGCACGCTGCAGCCGGCTCTTCCCTTTGCTCCTTTGTTCAGCACCAGCAATGCTGAAGTAGCAGCAGTGTTGCTGAAGCACCAGCAAGGCTGAAGCCAGGTGGCGGGAGCAGATTTCTCCCCTCCTGGTGCCGGTGCTTTCTGGTCGCGTGGCCCTTCACGGCAGGCGGGACAGGCCACGGGCAGGGAGCGCCTGCGGCCGCCGGCCACGTTTTGTTCCCGGGGCCATCCCGCCTTTAGCCAAGCAGGGCTGGAGAACTAATGAGTGAGAGGGACCTCCTGGGGGTCTTCAGTGGTTTTTTAACTTCACAGCTTCTGGGAGGGATGATTACTACAAAGAAAAGAAAACCAGAACCGCACTTAAACATGTGCCTGTGGAGAAATCAAACTGTTCACCGGGCAAACCATAAGCTCAAAGGTTTCTGATGTTTGGATCTGTTTGATAATTTATATGATATATTGATAATATATATGATTTTTTTTTATGAGATGTAGATATAGGGACATTCAGTCCAAATAGTCCAAAAGAAGCAACAAAAAGAAAAATAGAGATTTTGAGTTCAGTTTTTAGGTGCACTCTTGGATTCACAGCACAATTTGAAAAGGTGAATCTGTACAGTAAGTTCCTAGAATGGAAGTGATCAAAGAAGTTGTTGCTACTTTTGTAACCATTGCATATCTGATCAACATGAAAACATGAACAAAAAGGGGAAGATTGTTTTGTAATTTATGCCAAAAACTTGCATGCCAACAGAACAATAAATAGCAATGCAAATACATGCTCAGTTGAATATAGGTATCGATTTATACTTCATAGCATCATTAAGTACCTGCAGCATCATTAAGTTTTGATAGTTAATAGATTAACTGTAAGTTTTACTGAAGATATTCAATAAAATAAAAATGGTTCTATCTCCTACATTTATCTGGTACTAAGTAAGTAATTATCAGAAGACGCTAGGAAGAGGAGAAATGGGGAACTCCAGGCAGGAACACAGAAGATCTGACTTTATTCTCGGCCTGGCTTTTGGTTGACCTTGGCCAATTGGCTTTTTCTCTCTGTACCTTTCTTTCTGCATCTGTGAAATGCAGATGATGATTGTTTGCTAATATAAGCTGCTTGTAAGAAAACAGTGTGAGATCTCCTCATAGAGAGCTAGTTCTGTCTAGTTCTTTATCTCTAGTTATTATTACTAAGCAAAATATCAGTGCAGAGTGTGGCAACCATGCGACATAATTGTGGTTACTCCTAGAGATAAAAATATACCCTTAACCATGAGTCATCATCCCACCCTCCCAAGGTACTTCTCTGCCAGTACTTCAGTACTTCACACTGGCCACCCCAGCGTACTCAGCTCTTCGCACTCCCCCTTGGTTCGCTGTGGCAGCCTGGGGTAGTCAGTATGGAAAGGAAGCACCAGAGCCGTGCGTTTGCTGCTAGAGCAGCTTCAGAAATCTGTTGGTATTAGCAACAGCAGTGTGTGTGAGAAGCTGTTATGATATGAGGAGCGAATCATAATTAAAATGTGAGTGCTAAACAAGTGACAAAGACCTTACAAACTGCACGAGACTTCAGGATAACTATGGTTATGATTATAATAATAGATCTGGTCAGGGATGTTTTTCATGTAGATTAAGATACACGTGGGTGGGGATTGTACTAATTGCCTTTTTTTTCTAACTAGGGATTTTTTTTTTCCCCAGCATTTACTAAATGCTGTAAAGAAACTGGTCTTCTTATGGTGGTGAAGTGTCGGCAAGAGAACACAGCACTGAAGGATTGTCTGGTTTCTTAGTAAGTCCCTTTTGATTTTTTCTTGTCTGTTTTTCTTTTCTAATACAGAAATGAATATAAATCTTGAACTTTCTCTAATGGGTTTTGCAAGCCTTGTGATTTTGGTGCAGCAGTCTACTGAGTTGTAGTTTCTGAAAAGCAAACTTTCTCTTTAGAAGAGGGCATGCTGGTCACATGATTTTCTTCATAAAACTGAGGTCATGGGGATGTGCAGAAGAAGTATCCTCATGCCATGTTAGTGCAAGTTCCCTTTGGTTTTCCTTACAGAACAGTCTTCCAATATTTACTACTTATTCTGAAAAGGGCCTGCAGTTGTGAAAAGCAAGAGCAGCAGCAAGGGGAAGTTAGGTAAGGTGGTAAGGTGCTCAGCAAGCTCACGCTGCCATGCAAGAATGAAACGTCTCTTCTGAAGTCTTGCTTTGCCCCTATCCACCTGAAGTGTTAAATTCTTGAATTTCTTAGTTTGAGAATGGGTTGTAATGAGTTTGATTTGGGGATTTAGTTAATTAAGTGGAATAATTTGGTGGAAAAAGTCTTCTTAAATGCCCTTAAAATAGTGACACCTATTCTTAGGTATTTAGGAATAGATGTAAAAATGTGCAGCGAGGCAGAAGTTCCAAATCCACCTGCACAGAAATTGCTGCAGTATTCAGTTTTACTCATCCATACCTGCATGCAGCTCTTTTTTTTTTTTCTTTTTTTCTTCTTTTTTTTTTATATCTATCTCAACAAAATAGACACTACTGGACAAACACTTAGTGCTTAAAGAATGCTCTTTAAAACAATTGCAAGTAAAATTAATTAAACTTCGTGATCAAGGACCTATGCACTTCTTATTCAAGACATATACTTGAACCTGTTCCAGTGAAAGTAATAGTACTTACTAGGTTGCATAAATGTCTGTGCACTCCTGCAGATCCACATGCTGAGGAAGCTAATTGCAAATAATAATGTATGATTTAGCTGAACTGAAATTCCAGATGTATTTTCCTTTCTCTGTCTTCCTATTCATTTTTTCCACTACATGGGTTTGAAAAGGTCCATGCCTCAACAGAGGGCAAGGTTATGAGAGAACGTAGACCAGCCTATTGCTTAAGAGTTTAAAAATATAGTAACTTTACTATTTAAGGAAAGCAAATTTGGGTGTGGAAAAGATCAGTTGAATGCTATTATTTATGCAGTATCTGCTCCCTCTTCCACACTGAAAAACAATGTTATGTCTGTGTCTGTCCTGTAGCTATCGTGATCCAGCTTTCTATGAAGAATGCAAAGCAGAATATTTGAAGCAAAGAGAAGAATACAGAGCAACTGGAATTAAGAAGATAAAAAAGAAGCTTCCTTCAAACGTGTAGTTGACTCTTACAATGAAGTTCTGAAATTTTACATCCAGCTTTGATTTGACCAATTTAAATAGACTTAAATCATTTCTAGCCCCCCATGTGGAATTCAACTGAAATACACAAAGTGGCATGTATAGAGAAGCAAATATCTGAAATTAAAAGCCAAAAACATTTATGTAATTAAAGAAACAAAGCATGCTGTCAGTTTGCTAAATTACAAAGTCTGTCCCTCTCCCTGGGGACTTGAGATTTTTATGATCCTTGCGTTCTAGAGAGCGTTACTGATTTACATGATACACATGATACATAGCAGCCTGCATAACTTAAGTAATTCACCCTTAAGTGGTTTTGGCACTGAACACAACTTAGGTATACCCTAAAATCATTCTGATTTTGATCTGAAGGTAAGGATCTGTAGAGACAGCAATCAACTGAACTGTCCCAGGAAGGAAGGAGTGTTAAGAAAGTGTGTTTCCTGCCTGTGAAAGGAGGCCGAGATGCTGGTAGGACTAAGTAAGTGGCTGTGTCTTCCTATAGCAAAAGATGAACGGGCAGAAGGTCACATCAGAAGTTACGCTTTAAAAAAAAAAAAAAAAAAAAAAAAAAGAGCAGAATTGATGCAGAAGGTATAACCAGCACTTGAAACGTGTTGCATTGCTCAAGTTCTACTTTAAACAGACTGATGTCTTCTTGCTACAGGACAAAGATGGCAAGTTGTGTAGAGCTTCTTGGACCACTTAGCTTCATCTTTTTTTTTGTTGTTGTTAAAATAGTGAGAGAAGCTGGTAGCACTACTGTGAGACTCAGTCAAGTCCACATGGTGCCTGTGCATGGTCCCAGACTGGCTGCTTTGACTCCAGAAGAAGCAGCAGCCTTCTGATCTAGACCTCTCTTGAGAATGGGAGCAAGCGCAACACACAGGGAGGGTATCCTCCCCCTCTTTCCTCTTCAAGGGGAAAGAGCATTATATAAACTTGTGCACTTCAGCTGTGAATGACCACACTTCAAAACTGTCATGTGTAGTGATGAGTAAGCAACTAAATTATGTCCCTAAGATGCAGCTCAGATCTTAAATATCAAGTAACAGTTAAGTGTTGAAGAAACTAGAGCATGCAAGCAAGTCTGTATTTTAAAAAGTCAGTATCTTTTGTATATGGACACTTGAAGCACCTTCATTTTAGAATTCCCAAATATGTAAATGGTTTCACTGGAGACTGTGCTTAAAGCTCTGCTGTTCTAGGGTATCTTTTGAAGTGTTTTGAAATGAATAAGGAATTTCTTTACAAATGAAGGAAAGAATGTGTTTACTTAGGACAGTTACTTACATGGCCGCTTTCATGCTCTGATAAAAGAAATACATTTAGTCTGAGCAAATATTTGAATGTTACATTTTCTTCAAAAATGTGTGCAGAATGTAACTTGTTCCTACTGGTGCTGTTTCACAGAACTAGGTACTGCTCTAAAGCTATCCATAGGGGAAATTCAGCTCAGTCTTTCCAAGAAACATACAGGTGAGGTACTTGGCTCCACAGCGCTTTAATCTGTGCCTCTTAGTGCAATAATGGATAACAATCACAGTGCCCCTGTTGCCAGAGAGCAGCTGAGATGAAGGATTAGGGAGCGCTTGTGGACAGCAGAATGGAAGGATGTGGAGCAAGCTGGCTTGCTAGGCGGATCTGTGTGGACTCGGCTCCAAAACTAACTGCTGTAAAATCGCCTCTGTGGGCTGGCCTTTCCTCCAGCTGTACGCGCTCTTGGCTCCCCAGGCAGAGCAACTGGGAAAAAAACAAACCACAATTATTAGAAAATAAATTTTTTAAAAAATTAAATTTAAAAAAGGAAACTTGAAGTAGCTCATGAGATGGTTTTAAGGACAGCAGTTTTTCTGTTCCCCATGATGAAGATCAGCTGCATTTATAGAACTCTGAGAAGCCGGGTGCTCTTCCCTTCGCTCGCAGCGCCGTGGCCGGCGTGCGCTGGGGCAGTGCCAAGGGTAGGGGCCTTCCCCACGGCACAGCTGGGTTTTACTCTGCCGTGTGCTACAGCTGGCAGATATGCCCTACAACAACATATTTCCCTTTTTTAACCTATTATTTAACCTAATAATTTATCCTGATAACCCCATTATTTAACCTATTATTAGGTATTACTTCTTGCCCTTTTTACAAGTGTCTTGGCTGAAGGACTACAAACACGCTCTGCTGGGGTGACAATGGGATCTGCTGTCATACCGAGAATTGCACGTACTGAATTAAGCTGTGCCTTCTCTTAACCCAGTTCCTGGCTGACCACGTAACAGCGTAGGTTATTGCAGCGCCTCCTTTGTTCACCGGGCCCTTGGAGCTGGGTTCAGCTCTCTGCTGTGGCACTGACATCCTCTCCAATACACCCGTGGCCTTAATTTGATGTTTCCTAGTTCCGAATCCTTGATTTCGCACCTTTCGCTTCCTTAATGTCTTATGCATTATCCTCTGTTTTAATTGCATTTACATCTTTTATTTAAGTGAAAGAGTGAGTACTAGGAAATGACAAACTCATACTAGTAAATTGCTTTGGATTTTGTTTTTTCCTCAGCTGCAACCCTTCCTTCCTCCTGAGATTAGCAACTTTGGAATCTAATCCATGTAAAAAGACATCAGTAGGATTAACAATGCCCTACACTGTGCTTCATCAGTAAATTGGAAAAAAAAAAAAATTTAGCCCTACATGGAATATTTCTTTTGAAAAGCACCTTTTTTGCACAGTAAGTTGCTTGTGAATGATGAAAGGGTAAAGCTGCGGAGGGTTTGCACTGCCCGTAGTCACTGCAGCAGCTTTCACAGAGCTGCGAGGTTTTTGCTGAGGTTTTTCACTGTACAAGAGCGCCCAGCCCAGGCTCTCCTGTAGTGGGAACCACGTGCTCGGCTCGTGCCCAGCTGCCCACCACGTGGCCTCTTGATGCCGCTGGAATAACGTGGAACTAAGGAACCAGGTCGTCATCTACAGCATGCACCATGCTTTCTGACACTTCTTCTGCAGTGAAGGGGCCGGTCTTTGCCCCTTCGTAACATTTGGGAGAACAGGCACATGTTTATCTCATTGCAAGCTACGTTTTTAAGTATACTGACTTCACTTCAAACTGCCTGAGAGACAAGCCACCTGAAACTGATGTCTTAAAGAGAAGGAAGACGAAACCTCCTTATTTAAGAAGTTCACCTTCATGAACTGAAAACTTGTTCCAGAAGGGTGAGTTGTAGCCATCTTTTAAAATATATAGGGTTTTCTAAGAGAAGTGGAATCCATTACCACGCTGAAATGTTGACCCAGTAATTAAGTTGGAAGCCAAATACAGCCTTTCCCCATTTCCTATAGCCACGCACCTCAAGTGAGTCCTTGCAACACTGTCTCGTGTTCTCTGTTTATTCCCCAGGTGGAGAAATGGCCAAACACAGTCAAGACCTAGGTGGTCCCCATCTAGGTTCAAGAATCCTGCAAGTTTGGCCAACAGTCCGTGCAGTATCTCATTATTTCTGTCCTGCTTCTTCCTCACATCAAACCTCATACTCCAACACCATCATCTCACCAGTTACTGCATCCAGGGCTGCCTTGGTGTTTCTGCCACTCAGCTTCTTCCATCGTAAAATCCAGTGATGGGAGCAAAGCAGCAGATGCCGATCTGAGTTCTTACCAGAACCTTTACCACAAAGAACAAATTATTTAAATGGTTTAACTGTTTATCAGTCACAGGAATGTGCAGCTCAGTTGAAAAGGAACTCTCACTTTTACTGCTGATTGATAGTAAAAAATTAAGTATTTCTACCCACTATCTTATGTTCCTACAATTGCAAGTAATATAGCCCTTCCTCTATAAAGAGACAAAAGCCTGACATTTGACAGTTACAAAAACAGCACCACCACCACCACCACCACAACTCTATTCGGTATTCAAAGGGCACAGCACAACAGGAGACCTTACCTCTTTGCCACCTTTTCTTCAGAGGCGCTGCCTGAGAGAGAGAGGAAAAAAAGTTTTTCCACTGTTCCTCCAGTAGGCCAAAGCATCAAAAATACAGGCATCTGTATAAAGGAAGCACAAAGCAGGTCTGCTACAAGTAACACTTGAACCCTAGTAGATGAAAGTAGATTAAATCAACTTTACATTTCTCGTACAGTTCATGTTATACTTAAATGGAACTGCTGGAGTGTCACCTTACTGTAACTCCACTAGCCAACCAGTAGAGCTGTTGGCTTTTCCCCACTTTAAACGTTTGGCAGCACGATGCAGCTAAGCTGTCTTTTGTTCCCTCAACTGGGGGAACTTAAGGGGGCAAGGGGGCTTAGAACAATCAGACCTGTAGAACTGTCAAATGAACTAAACAGGGAGAGCTTATATAAGGAGTTGCTATGAGGCGGTTAGCTGAACTCTCCAAATATCCAAATACATGTTCAGCAGTTTGCCGTATGTGCACTTAAATGTGCAAGGCAAACAGTAACCATCTCCTCTTGCCCCCAGAGCTTTCTACACCTGTTAAATGGAAACAGTACCTGCAGAGAAATACCAAGTAATCCAATCTGTGGGTTAGGTGAACTTTAAAAGGCCCAAAGTCTTCATGCAAGTGTTTTTCTTATCAGTTACCTGGCTTGAAAATTTCGGCCCATACCTTGCGCGTTTCCTAGGCACAGCAGTGCAACTGCAGCTGCGTGCACACAGAACAACCCGAGCCCCTTGACTGCCGGTACTTCGGCACTTACCTTGCCATCGCTGTGCCGAAAGTTTTCACCTCTGACAGCGGAGTGGGTTTCCACGGCCCTCCCTCCCCAGCCAGGAGGTGAGCGCCGGCTTCAGCCCGGCAGCTGCTTCGCGAGGCAGCCGGCGCCCTGGGGGCTGCAGATCTGGGGACTTCCCTTTCGAGTGCTGTGTTTGGCCACAGCAATGAGTGACTGCACTGGAAATCCTGCCTGCAGCAAGTCCTCAGCTCTCGCATGGCAGAAGGTCCTCCAGAGTCGCTCCCAGCAAGTGTCACTTCACTCCGCTCTTCCCTCCCGCGGCGCCGGAGCTGAGACGAGAGAAGAGGACAAGGCCCGGGACTGCGCTGGCGCCGAACAGCAAAGCTCCACTCTCCTTTGCCTTTCCAGACACTGGCTGACAGGGCACCCTGACCGAGCAAGTGAAACGCCAGGAACACTCTGGGGCTTAAGGTGCCCGAGCCCTTCGTTTTTCAACATCCAGGGGCTGTCTTTTCTTCCTAAATGGATGAGGATGAGCCTCCACTCTACTGCTTTCTATCTGCAATGACCTTCATACACAGTCAAAAGAATTCAAACTGAGCAGAAACTGTTGTGCCAAATACTAGAAGGACATTATAAATAAAATCCTTTTCAAATAAAAATAAATTTATTTAAAATCATACACAGTAGGATTTCTTCATTGCACAATTCAAAATACCAATCAGAATGATATCTGTGGGATAAGATTACTTAAAAAAAAATCTTTGTAATGGGGGCACCTCAAAAAGTAACGTTAGGACTAGATACAATAGAGCCTATGCAGCCTCATGAGAAATGCTTTCTGCCACTTTGTTATTACACAGGTAGTTGGTTCTATCAGCTAAAGCCTAGTGACTTGGATTTGTTTTATGCATATTGGGTTTTGTTCTATTACTTTCCAAGAGATTGTACTCCCCTGAGTCAGCTGTGTTCATTGGTCAGAATAAATTCCGGTGTCTGATACCATTTCCATTAATCACAGACAAACCCGCATACGTGAGCAAGATAATGGAAAGATAAAAATAGTATCTGATGAATGGGAGGCGTCACTTATGTATGCTGTTCACTAAGACAGTCCAAGGGACCTAGAAGATTCTTTCAAGTTTGATAGACAGCTCAAACACAAGAAGATGGTCATCGAATGAAGTACTTAATCCACAGGGAAGAAGGTGTTTGGAACCACACAGATCATGGAGCACCTCAGCTCAGTAACCCCCCCACAGTCCACCACTAATACGGCTACGCGTAGCCACAACTACACAAAGCCGCAACTTTGCTGTGCATTTGCAAGTGATTTTAAGATAACTGGCTACTACTAAACAGCCGTGAATTTAGTTTTTATTAGACTGAAGCCTGGCCTGTGAAGTTGAGCACTCCACCCTCCAGACACCTGTAAATAGCAGTATTAACTTCCCCACCCCGACAAGTTTAGTATCAAAGATCTAAACTACACAGCATTTTCCTTCAAGGTATTGAGGAGTCAAGGCATTTCACTTAACCCTGCTATATTAAGCCAGATATTAAACAGAACAATAAAAAAGCATAAACTGCATTTGTCTTAAAAAAAGTTCTTGGCTTAAGAGAAAAAAAAAAACAGTACTTGGACACTCAATCTATAAAGCAGGCAGTTGCAATTGAAACAACTTGAGTTTCAGTGGCATATTAAAGATACCAAAAGAATTATTTTTACATACATCAACACAGCTAAAACATCTATTCTGATTAAATTAAGGCTTTGTTTCTTTACTGAAAGAAAAGTTAGCAGCCTTAGCGACCACACGAATAAAATGTCAGCCTTTTGGTGATGCACAAAGGAGGCACAACCAAGATATCGGCATGGCGAACAGGATGGATCTGTGGCAGGCACCACTGTGCGCAGGATAATATCAGGTTCCTCAGTACAGGCCGAAAGCAAGCTGAACATCTACGATTTCTCGCTTCCAGCGGCATTGCTTATGATCCTTTAGAGTTCACAGTAAGGCCTGTAATGGTGCAATCTAAATGGGATAGCCGGGGAGCTTTTTCCCCTTACCTTATATTAAGATATTATTATCTTAATATAAAATCAAAGTTTTGGGGAAACAAAGTGCTACTATTTGTTTTTATAAAAACCACAAACAACTGTATTTCTAAATGAGAAGAATCAGGAAATAACTGAAAGGAGGGAAGGGCAGAGACTCAAATTCTTTGTTTTTGAGACTGTCAAAATTTAGCTAAGACCTGTTATAAGCAACATACGATACCAACTATTTTCTTGAGAATATACAAATAGCAAACAAATAAACAACTGGATTTTTTTTTTTAATTCCAAGAACTAACTTTCAAGTGTAATCTCCTGCAAATGCATGCCATTTGCAGGGAAAAACTATTTAGGCCCCATGCTAGATCTGTTTACATTTACATTATACCACCGCAGCTCAAACTTCAAGGAACTTGCTCCTTAATTTACAGCAGAGAAAGACTAGACTTTCTGTTTTGGAACTAAAAGAAGAAAAAAAGAATAAAAAACAAGTTTCAACTAATTATTCTCCCTCTGCAAAAAGTTCCAGCAATAAGGTGCCTGTTCAAAACCACTCTAAAAATGCTTCAGTTCATTCTAAAAATTGTTTAACTCTTGTGCAGGCAATTTTGATTACACTGATCCAGGTAATCTGCTGGACAGTTTAACAGGGATGTTTTGTTTTTCATTTCCCAAAAGGCATTCTCATTAGGCTTTGGAGGACTTGGGAATACCCAGGAATTATCTTCCAGCGAGCTCTTTCCATAAGAATGCTGTTCCTGGAATGTTTTCCCATCAACTGGAATAGGTCTCTCATCTGTCCATGCTTGCAGAGTCACTCTCTCAGATGGGATTTTTACAGGGAGGGGCAGAGCACTGCAGAGTACTTGATCGTTTTGTGAAAGAGGTGAGTTTTTGTAGACTGTCGTCAAATGCAGCTTCGTAAGGTTCTTCTCCAAGTCTTCAACGCACTGTACCGGCGCGGAAGCAGCTGAAAAAGAAGATTAAAAAAACAGTTATTTGCACAGAAGACAGAGCATTTTTATATTCTCTGAATATACTCTAGCACAGTAGATGTTACAAGCAATGTTTTCCAGTTACTGCAGCAAAACATTTTAGAATTTGTAACTAAGAACTACATTATGAACCCTCTCAGGCAGACTTTGCAAGGTAAACCAGAGGATCCTGAAATCACCAGGTCTAAAAAAAATATGCACCACCAAGAAAACCTCCAAGGTCCTGCTTAAGCTGACGAGCTCCAGTTGTTAAGGGACACAAAGAGAAGCCACTATTCTGGTCAAAGTATGCAAATTCAGCTAGTCAGTAAAATACATATGAAAAAAAAAGCAGTAGTCAGTTCACAAAAAGTACTTTTCAATAGTATGCTCATCAAATGTGAAAGTTCAAGCTAAAAAGACCGATTTATCCTTTGCTAACAGGTGTAAAAAAGCCACGTGGAGGTCTATGGAACTTTAAAAGTTCAAGAAAAAAATGGCATCTGTCATTAGAAAATATTCCAAATATTACAAAATTATCAAAGCTGGAAAAAAATCTAGTCATAATTAAACCATTAAGTCATAAAATAGTTACAGATAGCAAAAACTTTCTAATAACTTGGCTATTTGCAGCACCACAGCTCAGCATCATCAAAGCTGTATGGCATTACAGCCCCCTGGTGCAAGAGAGTGGTATGATTTAATTTGAATCACCTTGCAGGCTAAAACTAGTCCAATCTCGTATTAAATGTTTCCAGGGTCCAACTGAATACTGGACAACTTGTGTGCACTGGCACAGACGGAACAATCCTGCTAAATCAGCATGCGAAGCTGCCCTTTTTCCTCCGTGTAACAGATTGTCCACAGGGCAACTGTAAAAACAGGATAAATCAGCTGCCACCAAGGTAGGACCAACCAGAGCAGCTAAGCAAAGAGCAAGCACAAGAGCAATCACTGGCATCTCTTTCTGACTATCTTGAACAAGTACATAAATACACCCCAAGTAAGAACTCAAAAAAAAAAAAAAAAAAAAAAAAAAAAAAAAAAAACCTCTCTACAGGCAGAGAAACAATTGACACACAAGTACCCAAATCAAGGTAGTATGGAGTTTCCACTCTTCAATTTGTTGATGCTCTACATGATGAAAAGCACTGCAAAACATCAGGCAAAAAGAAAAGGCTGGGTCGCACACACTTTGTTGAGAAGGACTTAGAAGATGCAAGGAAAATCCACTAGCACATACTGAAAATGCTTTCTTATATAAACCCTCTCCAACTAGAATCCATGTGGCAACCAATACTACCTTAATATAGTGCAGTGAATAATTTGTATTCCGCAGATTTAACTCTCCAAAGATTATGAATATTTTTTTTAAAAAAATACAGCAGGATCTAGTTTCTATATGGTAAAAACAAAACCTCAAACAGCTAGTAGTACTACAGGTACAGGAAATGGAAATTTTAAAAGTTAATTCTATCCTGTATTTTGCACAACTCAAAATTTTTCTATACATTATGTTCCTACATATCATTACAGAAATACCTCAATTTCATGGTGCTGATAAATGAGGCAAGTGAAGAACAGTTTTAACCCGCATCTTAAATCCATAAATTCTTACATACTCTAAAAAAAATTACAGAAAAAAGCCTAGAGAACAAAGAGGAGAGAGAGAGAGAGAGAGAGAGAGAGAGAGAGAGAGAGAGAGAGAGAGAGAGAAAAAAAAACAAAAAAAAAAAAACACCTTTGCAATCCCATCAATCAATATTGCCATTAGTAGCTACAGATGCACAAGCACATTAACAAATAACAAATAAATAAATAAATAAAGCTATTCTACAAGTATAAGAAGGGAACAGTCACTACTCATGTAATAGAAACACACAATTGCAAATTTAAACCAGATCTAGACAGAAAGATCCTATGTTATCACAAACATCGGCAGACTTAAGGATTAAAAGCTCCAAATTTCTGTATAGAAACTGGGCACGGAATTTGCCCAACGTGTCTTACATGGCAGCTGCAGGGCCGCTGGCTCCCCTGGGCACACCGTGACCAGGCCTACAAGACGGGCTGCTCGCTTGGCGGACAACGATGGTTGATCACTGCTGGCCACTGGCAAAGCCCCTCGCCCACCCGGAGGCAAATCCTGTGGCGAGCTCCCTGCACCAGCCAAAGCCCCTGGGAAACACAACAGCTGCACCCTGCGCCCGGGACAGAGCGAGGCCCTCACTATTCGCAGCCAAATCCAGCATCTCTTTGATTCTGAGCACAATAAATACCACAACTCCGGTGAGCAGAAGACGAAGGAGATGGCACCGTGAGGCCAATGCGGATAGTCCCACAACCGAGTATTTAAGAACCACCTCTTGCAAAGCATTTGACTTGCAACATAGATATCAATAGATGAGCTATCTGATTACCTGCATGCTGAAATTATCTACCACATTTGCATTATGTGGAAATGATAATTCTTCCCCTACTTATTTGCAAAGGGGCAGCTGAATTAAGCACTGAATTAAGTTTTGCAGCATCAGTAGCCTGGCATTCAGAAAAACGTCAACATGAACTTTGCAAGAAAATGCAACATTTCTAAATGCTATCATAGAGAAATATGCCATCGTGAGGTATTTTCAGTCTGTTAATGTCTAGTTTTGAAATGTTGCCAAATGAATTCTTGATATATACTATACTGGGAAAATAAGACTCAGAAAATACATGTGAGGTTTTTTTTTTTTTTTCCTTATACGAAGTAGCCGTGGTAAAAGGTCAAACACAAGCTAACTTAACACCTCAGCCTTGTGCACATAAGCAACACTTGACTGAGAAAAAAGCCACAAGGGGAACAGAATACAGTAGTGAAGGAGGAAAAAAAAAAAAAAAAAAAAAAAAAAAAAAAAAAAAAAAAAACCCCCACACATCAGCAACACCTTTATGTGTGAAGTTGACCAGTATGAGACAGAGGCAAAAGCAGAAAATGGGTAGGCTGGAACCATAATATAGCCTGGCTTATCAACTTCAATTGATGAGATTCTGATAAGATATGATAGCTAGTTTCTTTTCCAAATGCTACAGCTTAAATCAATGGTTTGCATCTGTAAGGTCTATTCCTGTAAACACTGACTTGCCTTTCTTGGTTGCTGTTGGATTTGTTTTCAGTTTTCGTAGAACCTCAGCTTGCATTTCAGTCACTAGGTGCAAATTAGACATTTCTTTCTTCAGATCCCAATACGCTTGTTGCACACTTTCAAAACAAACAAACAAAAGAATTAAACTTAAATATTTGCCATCTTTAAAGCATCTTTGTGTTTAGTAACAGTTCCAAGGCTAATTGAGTATTAATTACTAATCAGTTGTTTTTACCCAAAATATATTGTCAATTTGTATTAAGGTAACATAATTCAAATTAATTCAACAGTAGTGTTAGCTACCTCAAGTTGAAGGACACTTTTAAATCATATTGGATTCTTACATGCTACAGTATATAGCATTATTAATATACAAGGTAATACTAATAACTTCAAGCTCTCCAAAGGGGAAACAATATTAAGTATATTCTCCAACTACATTACTTGAAAGTAACCATCTTCCAATAAAATTAGTAGTCTTAAAGCAATGCTGTCTTTTTTAATACATTAAGTGGATATTAGACTGTAAATAAGCTGCAGTATTAAGTGTGAATTGCTCCCGATAGAGGACGACACACTGGAATCCTAGTCATGTTCGTTGGTCACTCTTAAATGTTCAATTAAAACCAGTGTTGACTCTGCATACCGCTTTGCTACCCGAGATGCAAACTGAACACACAAATGGAGACCAAGTTCAACTAATTCAACATGCTATTTCATATTCAGGTAAGCTAATTCATGTTAATATACTGCCTTACTAGACAGTGTAAAAATTAGAGATCCAGTTCATTTTATGGTAAGACAAGCATAATACGAGAAATATATTTAGCAATGGCAGCACTGATCCGACATTGGAATTTCAGGTTAGCAGCTGATATGATAATCAAGAACAAAATCAGAAGTCACACCTTCATGCTTTTGTTGGTAAAAATCCTAAGCAAAGTTTCACCTAATTATTCATCAACTTAATTGTGGTGGTAACTTATTTCTCTTTAAGGAAATAAGGGTCCAGTTACTTCAGCATAAATACGATATAAGAAGCCTTTATACTTAACATCCTAACAAATCACATTTATGAACGACAAGTATGAGACTTTCAAATATGCATTTATATAGATTTTCACCCATCTAAAAGAGCAGGTTAGCATCATTCCCTCATTAACTCTGTCTCCAAAATCAATGCACCTGGGAGCAGCGAGACACCAACCAAGGCCAAGCGCCGCCTCTGTCAGGTGGTTGGTACTAACAGGAGTTCCCTGCACTCAAAAGGGCCAAACGGGATCCTCTCTTCTATATACAGGATATTGGCCTTGGAACACAGAAATGAAGATTCAAAAAACTTTTACGGCAGAACCCACAGGAACCCAGTAGTTTACTAGCTAATATATCAGAATTGCCACTACCAAATATATGAGAAAAAAAAAAAAAAAAAAAAAAAAAAAAAAAAAAAAACTAACAACCTCAGCACTGATAATTTAATAAGTTTAGCTAAACCCGCAGCTTCTTACTGGGGAATTCTTGGCTCTTTAAACCTCTAACAAGATGACAACTTTAAACTTAAAACTAAGTGTTGTCATCCCTCAACTCATTTTATTCTTCTCCTAGCCCTCCCCCCCCTCCCCCATCTCAAAACAAACAAACTTCAGATATATCAGTACTGTTTAACACTCAAACATATTTATATATTCAAGTGGTAAATATAAGAACAGCTCAGTTGAAAGGAACGTGCATGGGTGAATTTTATAATGGGAGTTTAAGTCCTTGAAAGACAATCTTGCAAATGAATGCAGGCATCAGAATTTCATTTAAAGTATCTACAAACTATTTTATTATTTGTTCAGACTGGCATATAACTCACTGCAAAGTTACTACTTTTCAAGGCAGTTAAAATTGAAATAAAATAAAAATAAAAACAAGGATTTCCACACACTGGGAAGTTTACCCTATGCTGTCTTCTAACAAACTTGAAACATTTAATCACCTATCTTTCTTTATGTGCTCATGTGTTCTGCATAGTGTACACTCTGCATAGCATAGTATGACATTTCTATCTACAAATATTCTTCTTTTTTCCCCTCTTGTTTTTCTTTTAATATACAAATACATTTGATAAAAATGTGTTCAAATTGTAACTATTACAATTACTGCGATAAGAACACAAGCAGAATGTACTAATTGCAAGTATTTGTGAAACAAATTTGCAATACTTGATTTTTACAAGAACAGTCTCTCTTCCTGAAATGCATAATCCAAATATACACCAATACACACATATATGTGTGTGCACATATACAAGCAGATTTTAGAATGACCACAACTAGATCTGCAGCAAAATAGACTTGGAAATCAAGAATTTAAAGTCAGATTTGTAGACTCCTGACAAATGGAAAGTATTAATTTTCCAAAAAGGTAACTAACTGCAAATGCCGTCTTCCCTCGTAAGCATCAGAATTGAGTGCTGCAACGTATATTTGGCATGGGAGCTTTTTCAAGTGGTTTAGCACAGATTTCTGGATGTGCCCATTATTCAGTACGCATTACATACTCATTACGCATTACATACTCATTATTGGTATTATATTACAACATAAACTACCCTACATATGCTAAACAAATTGCTGCAACCTGAAAGTTGCTTTTTTGACTAAATTTGCATGGGAAAACAACCAAACAGAACTGTTTTACCTTGAGAAAACACCTTCTGTTCAGGCATATAAGAGTATGAAGCTCTGGGACAACTCCCCAAAAGCGCTAGCTAACTACCCAGTCAAGATGGGAGGTGAAAAGTGCCACTGGGACACAGCGTGTACACGAGTATCTTCACTGCACCAGAGACCACACTGAGGCAGTATCTGGAGGGCTTTCTTTCACTGATCGCTTTCCGCTCCCATCTCTTTGCTAGTCAAGTAAGCCACAAGATGCGACTCTAACCATCTCTCGTGATTAAGGACTACTCTTCCCTCTTGTGGAAAATCCCATAAGTACACAGAGAAGTGCTACTGGCTGCAGAGATGCATTGGAAGCTTTAATACATTCTTGAGAAGCTTTTCTTTTGCATAGATAAATAGCTTACAGACACATTTTTTTTTCCTTTTAAAAACAGCCATACACAGACACATCAGACAAAATAATAGAGATGACTATAGCATAAGTACAGTTATTCAGCCTATATTATGTGAATGCTTACAAGATGAGAACAAATACTTTATCAATAATATATTGGCTTTTTTTTAAGGTAAACTTTCAGCACACATAAGATGAGCTTAAATCTGTCTTCCTTCCTTGTTTACCTGAAACACGGAACACAGCACAGAAGAATGAAAAGACACATCTGCCTGCTGCACACTACAGTGATAGGAATTTTTAAGTGTTACTGATTACTTAGAAAAAGGAGTAGAGTACAGTTTGGAAGAATTATGCACTAATGAGGGAAAACTCTAAACTTCTAAAACAGTTCCAGAATTACCAGCCTCTCCTTATCCCCAGTAGAGAGGGAACCTTTCTCTTTCACTTCTACTGCTTGCTTAGATAGAAGCAGAGAAGGGCACTGTACAGCAATTAGAGTCAGTCATGCTCTCTTTCTATTTATTATATCATCGGCAAGTTGAATCACCACAAAACACCCTGAAGAACTAGTTACAGCAGGCACTTAGGATGCAGCCAATGTACAAATATTACAGCACAGATTTTTGCAGAACATTTCCTAAGCATCTTCCACCTGAACTCCATGCACTGAGGTATGCTGGGGAAACACTCAAAAGCTACTGTAACATGTCACCTATAATGCCCTGTATCTGTTTCACAGTTCGATACTGCTCTACTCCTCTAATTTTCATTGTTATCCAAAATTTTGAAAAATCTGGGTGTAAAAATCGCAAGCAAAAAGGGATATGGCAAGAGATCTTCACCCAGATTCATTCTTAGCAACCCAGGACCCCTGGAAAGAGAAGAGTGTGACCATTCATGAAAGAGCTGCTAAAGGTAATACTAAATCATACATTGTGAAATAGTCAAAATGTAATTGAACCCTTTTAGAAAAAGTGGCTGTTGTCACGTTACATTCCTTTTCCCACCTGAGCACGATGATGGCTTTGGGAGTTTTCTTTAGTATTCTTTCCCAGCTAATGCCAACCTGAACCTGTCTTCATGGAACAGTGCCCTCCTAATCGCTCACTTCACTACATTAGTCCTAAGATTGATAGAAAGAGTAGACACCAGTGGAGCTGGACCGAGTCCTTCAAAGGGTGAGATCACAAAATTGTCCTGAATATTAAAGAGATTTTCAAGGAGTAAAATGTTGAATAGAAATAGAAATACAAGTCGACTAATTCAACTAATACTAGAACTAGAAATACTACTTTGCTGCACTAAGCAAAATACATGTTTCAACACCAAATCTTATAGTTCTGTACACATGAAGATTTTTGTGTTTCTATAGGTGTAGTTTCAAAACTTTTTTTTAAGATTCCTATGGTCAAGACAAGGCTCAGAAGTTAAACTACTACCTTAAGTCAAACAATTACTACAAGACAAACTTGAAATCCAAGACAATTTAAGTCTCATTTTCTGTACATTAATCTGAAGATGCAAATGTTTTCTTTGGTCAATCAATCAATACAGGAAAGCAAAAAAAAAAAAAAAGAAAAAAAATGCTTTTGATAAATGGAGTTGACTTCAGATTAAATTTTAATGTAGATCAGAAGAAGCTGCTTGTACGTGCTGCAACAAAATCTACTAGTTCAAATAAACACTTTTCAATAAACTAATAATAAAACACAAATCACTCGATTTTCATACCTCTGAATGCTTTGGCTTTGAAGGAGGTCCCCATTTAGCAGATTTTCTTCTTGAGCCTGGTCCTGTGTAAGGGCATGAGGGGAAGGGAGGAGGGACAGGAAATGAACAGATGAGCTCAGATCTATAACTGAAAATGCCCTAGTGGAACAATACGTTACCCTGGTGTTTATGTTCAAAAATCCTGAGCACGGTAATCTTTTTGTTAGCTGCAGCAGTTTTCAAAATGGGCATAAAGACTTCAACTAAGAATTGCCACTTATAAATGCCCAGCTTGACCTACTGAATGAATTCATACATGAGCTAGGCTTTCATGTAACAAAATAGTTCATAGGTAATCTTCCAGCACACAAATATGCAGATACTACTAGACTAGCTAAAAGGCTTGGAATCAGCATGGTCAGCATTCTTTGCAGCTAAGCCCCTGGAATTTGCACGTCCTTGGAAAGCACAAATTGAGCAAGGCTCTGTTCCAAACAGAGCAGCAAAAAAATAAAAATAAATAAAACCATAATCAGTCTTCTCTTAATGTTGCCCTGCCCCAGAATATAAAGATCTTTCAAGTTAGAACAAAATGTTTCAGTATAGATTTAGTTGCACAAGTTATTTTTATGCTAGAATATACTATCTCCCTTGTGTGCCCAGGATACATGGAGACAAGTGACACACAGTGATACACACAGGGTGCCTCTTTGTGCTCAATGGGACTGTTTAACACAACAGACACGCTGCTTACATCAGCCACCACCATCTTTGTGATATTTCTATTTTAACTTTTCATTTAACTTTTCACCCATTTTTTCCCTATTCCCTTCCTACTAAACCTTTTCCTCTAGTCCAAAGTGTTACCTGAAATTGAACTGTTACTTGAAATTAAAATAGGCCCTCATGAAACCACAGGAAATTGCCAATACAGCACATAGATTATATTCAGCTAAAATACAAAATCTGAGCAAGTATCTGAAACAGAGTTCCTGAAAATATTAATTAAAAACAATAAATGGAAAATAAAAGCAGGTGGGTTTAAAACAATGCTGACCTGTCATCACCCATTTGTCACATTTCTGTGTTTCACCTGACAACTCCCCTTGATCTTTGAAGATTTTTCCATCATCTGTTGAGGAATCAATTTTATAGTCCACAAAAACTTCCAGCTAAACTACATTGCCCCACATTTGAAAACTTCCTCATGCTTGTTTCCTATATTTATCAGTTATTAAGATCGAAACAGAAATGTATATATAAGAAACGCTCTTCCCGGAAGTCCCTCTTTACAAGAAACGCTACTATTCTAGACCTTATTTAAACACTGTAATGTCTAGTAATGTCTTTCTTGTAACACTCTTACAACACAAGCTGCAATCCTTAATTATGTGGCTTTTACCCTACTCTATAAAATTACCTGAAGACACCAACACTGCACACAAGTTACAGAATGTCTTCAAAATTCACAAGTTACTAAAAGTATCACTAGAAGCCCCAGCCACACATGAAAAGAGGCAACAGTAACCACAGTTATGCCCAGCTAACGGGCTTTATCCCCACCTAGTGGAAAAAACAGACTAAACCCAAGACGAGACATCGCACACAGTTCTGTCCACATGAACTTGTCCACGTAAACTGGGAGTGCAGCGTGAGTGGCTGATCTGTGGAGGCAATGCAATGCTGAGGACACAGCACTCCAAGCACTGCGTGAGCTTGGAGAGCACCTGCGGAGAAGGACGGCACCTCAGGTAGCTCTAGTCTCTTCTCTGGCTGCCCACTCTAGGTTGGGGTGCATCTGGACAGGCTCATGGAAGAGAAATCCAGTTCCCCTACTCCAGAGGGCTCCATAATGCAAGGCACAGTGGGTAGCAGTGATCAGATTTACTTCAAAAGAACATTTCTGCAGCAATTTAAATGCATTCATAAGAGTCAAATGTTTCCAAATTAGACCAAATGCTGCATTTTCTCCAAGCAAGTCATCTTCCACAGGCCACTCTCCTCACCCCAGTACCATTATAGCTCCTTTCCACTCTACTACCCCAAGACTTGTGAGGCTGAAGAGGTGCCAAAAAGTGGCCCCAGATCTTACACTTAAAGCATACTTGACTGCTTCATCTCCGATCTCCTCTTATGTATGATGCTGACAGTCTGACCCTGACCAAATTGGCAGGGATCCCTCCCCTATAATGAAGAAGCATCTCATTACCAAAAAAAACCCCAAAACGAAGCACTTCCCCAACAAGGTTCATGCCATTACCCCAAGGACCCAAGGAAAGTGCTACAGCTCCTTAAACAAAGATCATAAGATCTTTGAGATCAGCATTTTATCATTCCCTTAAGAAGCTCAGTCCAAAACAAATACCAGCACAGAACACTTCATTCTGAATGGCTACTTACAAGAAGTTGTAAAACTTCATTTTCTGTTGCTTATAACAGCAGCTGCTGGGAAATCTCACCTGTGTAAGCATACTATTTCCAAGAAGCTATGCTTAATTTTACTAAGATGGTAATTTTCCACTCACTTACATACTGACTTTTCTACCTTCTATTTTGCCAGAAGAAAATATTTAAGAGAGTATTATAAAACAGTCAAGTCTTTTAATAAAATTTCCTTGAAAATAAAGATACCTTCTGCTTGGATTTTTGCAGTTCCTTTCTGAGACTGTTGCACTCTTGCTTGAGCTCTTCTAGATCCTTTTCCAGACTATGCACTTTCAGGTTGCTGTTCAGCTTCTCTATTTCCCAGCTAGACTGGGTACTATTCAGCTCTTTCATCACTGTAAGAAGATAAGTAAGACAATTAGAGTTCCATCTCGGTTCAAGATGACTCAATACATAAGGTTTCACCTTTTCCTTTCTAAACAGTTGCTGTTAATCAGCTGATGCCCTATCAAAACCTCATCCACAGGAAACTGCTATCAAGTCTTTAACAGCAAAGAAACAGCAATGCTAATGAAGATGTTTGGGAGGGAAAAAAAAGTTTTTTTGAGTTCAAAACAGAGCCCTGCTTTCCAGGAAGGTTGTGGAGATCTTACAAAGAAAAAAAGTGTTACCATAAAGTCACTGAAAAATACAAATTTCTGCATATATACTGTCTTTCTTACCACTTATGCACTGAAAACTTAGCCTTATCCTCTAGATTTAACGCCTCTAGATTTAATGTGTTACCTCATTTACC
>VZSV01000038.1:408209-460434 GCA_013398735.1 Nothocercus julius
GCAGTCCTGAGCCACCTGCTCTAGGTGACCCTGCGTGTGCAGGGGGGTTGGACTAGATGATCTCTAGAGGTCCCTTCCAACCTTAAGCATTCTATGATTCTATGATTATTATCTAATTCACAGGACCTGTTGTTGCACTCAAGTTTGACATTCCTAATTTCTGCGTATGGCCACTACGTATATAGATACATGGGCAGGTATCACAGCCAGCTGGCAGAACCACTATCAAAACTCTCGCCTCAGATGACGACAATAACAATGACTTTTCAAACAAATAAAAACCACAAAACTTTTCAAATAACTCTTACAAGTAATTCGACACAACAGATGGCAACAGGAATGTGAGCCAGAACATCCAGAGTCAAAAGCTGTATCTTTAATTAAAGACTAGTAACTTTTTCAGTACTAGCTACATTCCAGTCAGATGACTCACTCAAAACATACAAGAAACTGTTCCACAGCTGTTTCTCAGATTTACAGAAAGACAGTTTTATTACGAAAGAGAAAGAAAAAAGATAAAAAGAACTTTTTTTATCTGTAATGGAAAAATACTGATCAGCAATAAAATAGAGATGTTTGGTATAAGTTATATTTATCAAATAGCATTAGACTTTTCCTTATAAAATTTTAGCAGAACATGCAAGATGATTCAGATATTTTATAAATGCCCTTGAACACAATTAATACTCTAATTAGAAATACGTACCTAGAACAAAATATGTACCCACTCCACAAAAATCTCTAGACTACTGCTATTACATGCAATGAAATAACATATAGTTATAGTGATACAAAATTTGTAGGTAATTAGAATTAAAAACATTAAAAAATCAAAATGCTGTGAAAATTATTTAGATTCACTTCTGTGGCTGCAAAAGCTGTTTCACTCTTTTTGAAACTGTAGATTCAGATTATTTAAGCCTCCAAAATATATTTGACTAATCATAAGTAACCATTGTATAGGAGCTGCACAGACATAATAAAGCAAATTCTGCACAAAGGTGATGCTGGGCTCTTCCTTGCAGTCCCTCTGTATTGTCAAGGTGGGACAGAAGGCTGCATTACAGTAGAGCATAGAGGTACTAAATATTAATACAAACAATACAGCCAGCCTGGCAATTCTCTAGACTGTTGTTAAAGCATGACTAACATTTAACTGTAAAGGGCATTTGTTAGTATTTGGTTATGGGTTTACTCATACCCATAATCTCCTGCATTAAATTAAGTGTAAAGTCCACCACTATAATAGTCACTCATTTCTTTTTCAAGGTTTGCCATTCATACTGGCAAATCTTAATAGTTTTTGAAGTTGTAACATACTTTTTTCTCTCTAAAATTAAGTGTTAACACTTAGCAAATGAACTAAGTTATTCAGAGTGAAGCAGCATATTGACAGAGGGAAAAAAAAAAAAAAAAAAAGAAGAGGCTACTTCAATCTATAAGCAGCAATAAAGCAGAAGTCCAGAATAGTCCTGTTGGCAGAACATGTTTTGCAGGGAGGTAGACGAGCATAACCTTACACCCACCATGGGGTGGATCCAGACTGCAGCCAGCATGGCCTGGGTTAAGATCAGTACCTAGCTGTAGTGGTAGGAAAATGCAGAACCCCCTTTTGTCCAGCGTTAGCCAGCTCAGCGAGGCTGGCGCGTCGAGAGCAGACCCAGGGACAGTTCTGCTTTCATCGCAAAACTCCCCTTTTTTTTCCTCATCCAAAATTATAACAAAACTAATATATATATTTGTAGACCCTGTAATACCTGTGGATTTTGAAATGCCTTGAATATTGAAAGAGCTAATTCTCCCAGGAAATGCCTGTGTGCTATGTGAGTCTTCCCTAGCAAGTTGTTATGTTGTTCAGTTGACCCTACATTCAAAATCATGATGGCTAATTATGTTTTTTTTCCTTGTGAAGTGCCTTTGCTGTCTTATATACTTTACTTACACTACCATATGGTTCAATGACTTATTAATAGTAGTTATTAACTAGTGTGCCATCTTATAAGGCTCCTCACAGTGACTCTTTACATTGTATGGATATTACAAAATTTTATATTCAACTATAAAAATACAAGAGAGAAATGGTCAGTACCTGTAGCTCTCTGAAATTGTTAATTGGTCTGGATTTTAAAATCCAGAGCCCATCAGCCAACCCAGAGGTCCCAAGCCATCAGCATTGTCTATGCTTGTGTAATGTTCTGAACTAGTTCGTCTCTAAAACTTTATTACCCTTAAGTGGTATAATTTTGCGTATTTTGATGGAATAATTAGAACTTTAGATTGTAATCCCTCAAAAGGTAGCTTTTTCCTGGAGACTTGATTTTCTTCTGTTTTTTCTGAAGCGTGATGAGAGAGATATGGATAGATAAATATATTTTTGAAGGTAGGCTTGATGTTCTTTGTGCGTCTCATTCTTTTCCTCCCTATCCTGCTGGACTTGTGAAAATGAATGCATTTTGGAAGTCTTTCCTGACTGTCTTTAGTGTGTCTGATAGAAAAAGAATAGGTGCTTGGACCAGGCATTTCATCCTGATATCAATATACACTGATGATTTTTCTTACATATGTTTATCTGGAATGTCTTCTTTTGCAGTTAAATAACCTTAAACCAGCCCTGGTTTGTGATTTGGCTGTGCACTTTCATACTTCCTAATCACTGACCTGACCTGGTTATGTGGACAAGGGTCTTTGCTGTTAAACTTGCAAATAAGCCACCAGAATCTGGGCAGTCCTGCTCGTTCCGTGGTCCTTTTTTTGCATTTCTCCGGCTCAGTTCTTTTATTTACTTTGCTGGGGGATTTAGGTTATCCAGCACAGCTCGGCAGCTTGCTTGGATCATGTGATATAAGTGAGCTGGCTCAGGTCATCACTTGCAAGCCACTCACAGAGCTGAAAAGCCCCTGTTTTGGCCCATTTCATTATGTTGACTAGAGCATGTTTCAAGTAAGACTTGAAAATGTCTTCCAGCAGTTTTATCTTGATAGTACACAAATATGATCTTGTATAAAACTGTTATCTGTGGCTTAAAGGCTCAAAGTGGGACTCAACAGTGAAGATGAAATTGGCAGCTTGCCCTTTAGAGCCTCCAGAGGACTGGAGTATGACCATAATGGAGAGCTCTTTTCAGTCTGTTGTGTTCTTTTGTTCTAGAAAAATTGTAAGGTGAGAAAGAGCCTGTGCTGTGCTTTGTTGCTTTCCTTTTAACAAGATCAAAAGAACTTGATTCTTTTTCATTTGCAGAAGGACACTGCTGAACCTCTCAACTCTCTTGTCTTTGAGAATTCCCTGCATGGATTCAAGGATCCATCTTGTAGCACAACAGGTAGAAGGAGTATTTATGTAATATTTTTGAAACATAGACTGGAAATTTTTCAACACCGTGAGTTTTTCACTTACTATTTTAACAAAAATACATACATAAATCAGGTTTATAGAGTTGCTCATGTTAAATGGCATCAAAATCCTTGTTCGTGTTCCCTGTTTAAAAAGTTCCATGGTTGTAAAAATGGCTTCTGTGTAAAATGGCTTCTCTGTTGTAATAATTTTTATAGCTTTGTTCTTCTTCTTCTTCTTCTCTTTTTTTTTTTTAAAACTTCAGACAAAGAAGTCCACAATTTGACACTTTTTTTTTTTAAGGATTGGAAAAATCTTTGACTTTGCTATGAAAACAAATAAATGAAAAAATATCTAGATAAGATGTGGATTCAGTGCAAAAGTGGAAAATGGAAAACAGGGGCAGCTTTCAAGTGATGATGCTGTATTAGCTTATACAAATAAGCAGTGATACTCTCTTATGAATACTGATCCATGGCTTAATAAGTGTTTGGTTTGTGAAGAATATTTTCTTGAAGAGTCAAAGTTTCATAAAAAATAAATGTAAATGTATCTGTTCAGAACTTCTAGGAAGTGTAGTTCTGGCAAAAATATGCAGATGCCCAAGATATGACTACAGATGTTATCAGTCAAACTTTTGGGGCTCATTCCTTTTCTTTTTTTTTCCTTGGGACATCTACATCCCTATTTTCTATTAGGCACAAAAGTTTTTGCTATGTGTTCATTTTCTCCAGGAAAAGATGTCCTTGTATAAAAAACGAGTTGTAATTAAACATTTGGGTAGGACTTGATCGCAATCACTGAATCTATGTGCGTAATTTGTGAGGTAAGATGATTTATTTGTGATTTTCAATGTGAGTAATTTTTTATTAGGTTGTATAACATGTTATTTTCATTATCTACTTCACTGACTAGTGTTTTCTAAGAAATCATTGTTACTGATTTTCATTTTGTAATTGTATATGCCAATGAGTGACAAAGATGATTTTTCTGGTGCTCTAAGGTGATCTTCTGCCAGCTTCTCTGGAGACCCTCACTCAAGCACTAACTGCTTTTGAACACTGCCTATAGAACTGCTTTTGATAGTGCTCACAGTCACATACCCTTGTTTACAGTTTCCAAGCCCGTTTGCACTGATTTTAAACAGCTGCAGAACTTTTTGGACCAAGAGGTTAGCTCTTGCTTGCAAATTGTAGGATTGACCGAATGCATAGGCCATTGTTTGGAACAGGAAGGCATTCTGATTTTGTTTCTGAATGTTGATTTTATTAAAATGTTAAGAAAGTAGAAATTAAAATACATGCATCTTGCACACTATTACAGTGGCAATATTTCTATTAAATTCTACAAGCATTATTTATTTTGGTGTCAGAGATACTCAGATTATCTCTAATTGAACAAAACTGCACAACTGTGGTACTTGTGTTATAGTACTATTATATTTTAGTGTATTTCAAATCCATGATAAATTTGGGAAGTTTGTAAAGACAATCATAATTGGAAATTGGAGTGTTGAAAGATCTTCTAAGCTTTGTGCCCACCATTTTGATATTTTGTGGGTCTTTTTTTTTAATTGCAGTAGGCAGATTCATAAAGACAAAAAAAAAAAAAAAAGACTTACCACCACATTCACAAAGAGAAATTAATGAACACAAGTATCCTGACACTTCAGGACTATAAATGGAAGGAAAAATTTACCTTGTTAAGTGTCAGATTGAACTTTCTTCCTGATACACTAGCTTTTCGCAAACTTTGAATGCAGTAGATGCTGTTAATGGTAAAGGCAATGTGGCTAGATCTCTCAAATAGACTACCTATAGAGTGTATTTTCTTTCCTTTACTTTTCAAGATGCCTTGAGATAATTTGCTCCCATTCTGTTAATGGATGGTTGTTGATGAATGATTTAGGTGACCGTGTTGAATGTAATCATGTTGATTCCCCAGGTATTCATCGTTCCAGCACATGGGTTGCAGCAAAACATATTAGCTGTTACTCCATACTCCTTCAAGGTGGGGAAAATAATTGTGCTATATACAAATGACTGATAAAATGTTGTGTCAGACATGAGTTACTGT
This sequence comes from Nothocercus julius, assembly GCA_013398735.1. Taxonomy (NCBI): domain Eukaryota; kingdom Metazoa; phylum Chordata; class Aves; order Tinamiformes; family Tinamidae; genus Nothocercus; species Nothocercus julius. Next base: position 413,616 of record VZSV01000038.1, read on the forward strand.
GTATGTGCATGCTTAAAGGTGATTAGAAATTGAATTCGGTTGCATATGTGTAGCCATTCACAGACATAATATGCTAAATATTTAGAAATGTCGGGGGAGTAAATGCCAAATCAAAAGCTGAAAGTTAAATTAAACCATATTTTAAATGCAGATTCAAACATTTTATTTAAAACTAAAATTTAAATATAAAGTAGATTTTAAAACAAAATGTATTTAGACTTTCAGATAGGCCATGTATATGTCTACAGCAGTTGTATGGAAAATCATTGGTATAGCCAAAGTTACAACTTCACTTTGGAAAAAAAAAAAAAAAAGAGAGAGAGAAAGTTTCATAATCACAAAAATTGTGGCTTGAGGAACGTGGAACTGTTATATGCCAAAATCTTATAGTATTCAAACTGGAGGCCACTCAGTTAAAGCAGTGGAAGATCAACTTAAAAGATGATCATAGAATCATAGAATAGAATCATTGTGTTTGGAAAAGACCTTCAAGATCATTGAGTCCAGCTGTAAGCCCCTCAACACCCTGCCTGCTAAACCATGTCCCTAAGTGTTTCATGAACACGTTTCTTGAACACTGCCAGGGATGGTGACTCCACCAGTTCCCTGGACAGCATGTTTCAATGCTTCACCACTCTTTCCATGTGGAAATTCTTTCCAGTGTCTAACCTGAACTTCCACTGGTGCAACTGGAGGCCATCTCGTCTTATTCTATCTCTATTCTAGAGAAGAGATCAACTCCCATCTCACTACAACCTCCTTTCAGGTAGTTGTAGAGAGCAATAATGTCTCCCCTGAGCCGCCTCTTCTCCAGACTAAGTAACCCCAGCTCCCTGAGCAGCTCCTCATAAGGTCTGTGCTCCAGCCCCTTCACCAGCTGCGTTCCCCTTCTTTGGACACACTCCAGCACCTCAATGTCCTCCTTGTAGTGAGAGGCCACTGCTTTACGCAGTGAGCATTGAACTTTTGGGACTTGCTGGGGACTGTGGAGTCAGGTAGTGCAAGTAGAATCAAAAAGAGGTATTTTTCTCATAAAGAAAAGCAGATAATAAAGCACTAAGTGAGTAAGTACCTTCTAACATGCTAATCCAACAACAATGGGTGCTATGGGAGAGTGCTAGGAGAAACAGGCCTGGCTTTTGTGTTGTCCCTAAATGCCATTTCCTGTTGCCACTTTGAAGTAGGGTTCTAGGAGAGGTGGACCTGTAGTCTGACCTAGCAGGGCAATTTTTATGTTCTTAATTTACCTACAAAGCATTTGTTTTTTTTTCCTCTAAAAATATTTTTTTTTCTACCAGCACCTGCTGGCAACCTCAAAGGAACTTACGACTGGTATGAAACAATTAAAGAGGACAGGGCCTTTTTTTCCCCCTAATTACATTGAGTTATTCTATTTTCGTCTTCATTATTGCTTTTTACATACATTCTGAGCATCAGTATGCTTTTTTTGCCAGAAGATACTAAAAAAAAATAGCTGATATTTACTATAAAATAAAAATATCTCATGACTGTTGCTTTGATAGCTTTTGAGTGCTTGCCAGAGATTAGATTGTAGATAAAAATTTCTTTAAATAACTTCATGCTAGATACCCATACCCTGACTTGTGCCAGAGCAAATCAGATGTGAAATAGTTGTCTCACTTATTTTGGAATTCTGAATGTAAACTAGCTTATGGATATTTTAAGAGTATATTTTCCGTCCTGTCATCAACTATGATCCTCTCTTCTTCCAGCTATTCAGTGTATCAGCACTTATTCCTCAGTGACATGCACATTTTTTCTGGAAGATATTACTATTTGCATTCCACTTCCAGAGCTGCAAGACAGCTAGCTCCGAAGTGCTGTCATTTTTTGTTTGTTTGTTTGTTTGTTTATTATCTGAAGCACTATTCAGAATTCCTTAATTTTCAATAAATCAATAACACGTTGCAAGCTACTTACTGTATTGCCCATTGCCAGTGGCTATTTTATGCTAATATAAAAGCCAAAATGCTGGTATATGTGCAAAAAACTGTATAACACTCCGTGGTTTTAGTTATTAATTTGGACCAGAAACTGTTTCAGTGTTACCTTCTTTGAGTATTCAGACACAACATAACTTGGTTTAAATCTGTAATATTGTGGCTGTGAATACATGTATGCATAGTATATTGGAATTTCAAATACTGAAATCAAAAAGAAATTGCTTTTAAATAAACAAGAGTTAGCCGTTAGTGATACATAATTTTGTCCAGAAAGAGAATTAGATAAGCTTTTAAAGTATTCTGTAAGCATTGCTAAGGATTTTATTTATGTGAAACTTTACTAGACCAAGTATGAATGTCCATTTTTTTTTCTCGATTATCAATTTAATTGGAAAAATCTAAAAAGGCCATTTGTCTTGTGATGCATCTGAAAACTATTTGAGTGGTTGCTTTAAGGGGAAAAAAGAAGTTTCCCACTTTAGAACCTTCAACCGATTATTAAAAAGTTCATGTAGAGTGTGGACAGATATGCCCTCAAGATGAAGCAAAGCTGACAGTTTAAAAGGTTTTTTTTTTTTTTTTTTTTTTTTTTTTGCATGTATGTATGTTTGGTTTTGTATTTTACATATGCAGGTTTGGGGCGATCCAAAGCTTAGGTCTTTCTGCTAGACCGAAAGTATTTGCCAGGTGCCTGATAGGACTGGTAGGCTTAATGCGTACAACTCGTGTATTTCCTGATAGCACCTATTTGGGTGTCTGCAGACATTTTAATTCTTTTTCCCAATAAAAGCATGTCCATTCTTGTAGGGAAGATGATCTTTCTTAAAGGAATTACTGTGTTTTTGCCTGTGGCTGAGGCATGTGATCCGACTAAGGTTGTATGGCGACTTGCTAGGCCGCTCGTCCAGAGAAGCAAAATTTCACCTGAGATGAATAGTCCTGTTGATCGTTTTCCTAATGCTTGTCTGAGGTGATGATTATCTATAGCATTGCTTGGCACAAAATTGACTCCAAATGTGTACTATACATGAGGTCTGCAGAGCATTCCTCCTCAGGACCATCTGCTAATGAGAACTCCAAGATAATGTGCTTCAGGACTTTATTTCAATTTTCACTTCCATCTGTTCTGATCGTTAGACACATCTGATCTCTCTGCTGGAAAGGCCAAGTCTGACAGAGAGGGAAGGGGTGGCCAATGCAGCTTTATGGAAGTGTGCTAGGACTCTGACTCTCCTTCTGTCCGCCTCTCAGAACTGAGCAAGAGGTGTATGTATCAGCAGCTAATGCAAACAAAAGGGTTGTTTTCTCAAAGGAGTATGTTTATTTTCACTGTTAGACTTTAGCAGTACTTTGAGATTGGTATCTAGCTTTTCACGTCCACCTTTATTTGCCAAGAAGATATAAAGCGTTACCACCAGGTCTTCTGCAAGTTTTGAGATTTCCTGGATAGTCTCATAACATATCGTGATAGGCTTGCTGTTCAGCAGATGGAATGGCTACCTAGCGGGTGGGAAGCAGCCTCAGGTTTTTCTATCAGATATAAATGGATAGAGACTTGGGCGTGAATGTTTTGTGTTGGATTTATTTGTGCCACTTTCTGACAATTCCAATACTCATAAGATAAACTGTGAATCATGTTGCATTATAATGGTGTCTTCTATATGGATCACACAGCAGTGATACAGACGTTTTCTCACCTCTCTTTCCAATATCTCCTTTCTGTGTGGCTAATTTGGAAATGTGTAGTTGATCCTTATGTTTGTCTGTGGCTTGGTTCACACAATCTGGCAATCAGTGAGCATACTGGACTTCCTATGTAAGTAAAGACGCTATCTTGCTGAAGATACAAGTCTGGGAAGGGTGGCTGGTACCCCGGAGGACTGTGCAGGCATTCAGAGGGACATGGACAGGCTGGAGAGGTGGATGGAGAGGAATCTCATGAGGTTTAACAATGGGAAGTGCAAGGTCCTTCACCTAAGGAGGAAAAACCCATGCATCAGGACCTCAGGGTTGACCTGCTGGAGAGCAGCTCTGCAGAGAGGGACCTCAACTCTCTTCAACAGAGAGTTGGTGGACAGCAAGGTGACCATGAGCCAGCAATGTGCCCTTGTGGCCAAGAAGGCCAATGGTGTCCGGGGCAGCATTCAGAAGAGTGTTGCCAGCAGGTCGAGGGAGGTGATTCTCCCCTTCTACTCAGCCCTGGTGAGGCCACATCTGGAGTACTGGGTCCATTTTTGGGTTATCTGCTGCAAAAGGAGCATAGAGCTACTGGAGAGGGACCAGCGTAGGGCTACAAAGACGATCAAGGGACTGGAACATTTGTCCTAGGAGGAAAGGCTGAGAGAGCTGGGCCTGTTCAGCCTAAAGAAGAGAAGATTGAGAGGTGATCTTATTGATGTCTATACATACCTTAAGGGAAGGTGTCAAGAGGATGAGGCCAGACTCTTTACAGTGCTGACCAGTGATAGGACAAGAGGTAGTGGTCACAAACTGAAGCACAGGAAGTGCTGCCTGAATTTGAGGAAAAACTTCTTGACAGAGCACTGGAAAGGGTTCACCAAAGAGGATGTGGAGTCTCCTTCTCTGGAGATTTTTAAAATCCGCTTGAACACAGTCCTCTGCCATGTGCTCTAAGTGACCCTGCATGTGCAGGGGGGTTGGACTGGTTGATCTCCAGAGGTTTTTTCCAACCTTAATTATTCTGTGATTCTGTCTGGAAATGTCTATACTATATACCATCTTGCTCAGTAGAAAGTACTTGTTAGTAGCCAGAGCTGCGTTGTTCCCTTCACTGTATTTACTGTACATAAAATATTTCTAGATTCCATTGGCCCTCTTTAAGGGGACTCCTGTCTTTCCTTTGAATTCACACTGTGTGTACTTGACCAGGAGTCTTCTGAAATGTCTGAAGAGTCAGTAGGAGATTCTGATCTTCACATCACAAGAACACCTTTTTCCTCTCTTCTCATTTCAGTTTTATATGAAAGCCATGTCTGAATACCATTAAATCAGAACATTTGTGTTCTTCTAAACATTTCATTCCCATCTAGGAAAAGCAGACTTATAACTGAAATGTCAAGTGGATGTTACATATGTTCATTTTATTTAGTGAGATTAAATTCTTGCCTAGATTATAAATTTCTTAGAAAAACAAAAGTCAGCTAATGTGCTTTGAAACACTACTTAGCACTTGTCAAATATAAACATTTTTTAAGCTGCCAGACAAAATACTGATTGAGACTTTGGGAAGAGAGAATTCCCTTGATCAAGTAATGGAGAAGCTCTGCAGGACTTTTAATAAATTTGAGTGTTTTTGTGCTTATTGTAAGTGAATATAACAGGAGACTTTTAACTAAGCCAAACGATATAACATCTCCAGGTGAAAGTACATCCCAAGAAATCTTACCTGAGCAAAGCTCGCATAGTATGGGTTCTGCCTAAAAGGCAAGTTTCTGCTCTTTTCAAAATGGTGTTCACCATGTAAAATGTGGACTACAGACTGGGAATGAGGGCAACAGCAAAACGCTGCTATCCTTGCATTTGCAGGTTTTATTCAATTTCTCACTTAAAAAGAAATCTTAGAAAAGTGTATTTCTCTGTCTAACTGTCATCTTTAAAAAGAGCAATGCTGAATGTGAACATGCATTGGGTCCACTTATGTACTTTCTTTTTCTCTAGAGTTTTGACAATATAGTGTCATTAGTTTGATTAACTCATCATTTTAAGTAAATTGTACAAATCTGTAAGGACAGTTGTACATTAATTGTTTATTTTTAATGAGGAGTGTTAGAAATGCAGAGAATGAATTAGAGCTGAGGATGAGTTAGCTGAGGAGTAGAAATTACTACAAAACTTTCTTGTTCTGCTGTTCACCATAAATGTTATCTATATCAATGTGTAGGTTAAGTAAATCAACTTCTAAGCAGAGAGATTGACATTTTTAGCTAAAAAATTTTTAGTAAAATATATTTTTAAAACACTCCTGGTCACATTATTCTCAATATTTTATTCAAGATTTCCGTGAACTAGAATGACATTTTTAGATTCACAGTAAATTTGCACATGGAATACGTAGCTCAGTGGATACACATTATGCAACATATTTATACTTCAAAGTTCATCACTAACTGTATGAAAATACTTATTTTTTAAAAGGAATATTCAATCACTTTAGAAAATGAAGGGTAGGTATATGAAAATATGTTTAAGATTTGAAAGCTACTACTATAGTTGTGTACTGTGTACTCCTTTATGTTTCAGGCATCTCAGAATATTAGTATTGCTTTTGCTGTGCAGAACAGAAAGGTTTTGAGAATATGTGTGGAAATGAAAAAAAATATAAGAGGAAGGTACATTCAGAAAGATTTCCAAATAAAAAGCTATGTTTCCTTTCCCAAGCCATAGACTTTATATTTTTTTGAGCCTTTATGTCTGCTAGAAACTCACCTTATGAGAAAGAAGTATATCTCAGACCCAGCTTCATCCTTAGCCAAGAGAGCATTATTTGGGTCTTTTGTGATTCGAGGTTCAGATTAGGCTCCAAATTTAACCTATTTTCTTCCATAATTGAAACTGTAGTGAAATCTGCTTTGATGGTAGGTCAGCTGAACAGCTGAATTGACAAATTCTTTTTCTTTTGTCATTTGACCTTTTAAAACTTGAGATCCAACAGGCACTTCTAACAGCCCCTCTTCTTGAGTTCTAGGAAAAGAACCATACATAGATGTGTAAAATATAAGAAGCAGTGCATACTTTTGATTTTTTTTCCCCTACCCCAAAAGTTCATGACTTTTGGCTCCCTTCTATCAATTTTAGAGGTGAAAGCAAAGTTGCTCTACAGCATTATGTTTTCGATGTTTTTAAAATGACCGACCACTAGATGTCACACACTTCTCTGTTAATGTGTTATACTGGCCAGCACCGGCTTTATTTCTTTCTTTCTTTTTTTACAATTGCCTTTATTATTGGGTGCCATTTGCTAGCCTGGTGATTTGAATACTTTTGTATTCAGATGAACAAGCATTCATTTGAACGTCATCGCTTTATCATTTTGCTCTCTTTTATTTAGCTGCTTTTCCTTTTCTTCCTGGTTGTGGATGTATATTTTGGTAAGGTGGTAGTGAAATAGGAAGTGCTGCCATCTTAGTAATATTCCCACCAGTACGTTGGTTGCTTTCAGGGACCTTGCTCTAGCCTTCAGGCCAGGATTCTCAGTCTTTCTAGACACAGAATTCCGTTTCCAAATCCAAGAAAACATCTGAATTGCCTTCTTCATATGCTTACAGACTTCTTCAGAGAACTGTAATAATCTTTCTGTCTATATTTGTTTTCCAAAGCAAACTGAGGCTTGATATTCCCATTAGTGGAAGGATCTAACACTCATTCTTCAAAGTGGTGATTCAGCAGTGCTACCAACATCCATTTTTCTGTGAAAACCGTAAGTTCTAGCACTGTATCCTAAAGGTTTTTTTGTGCACTCTTTACACGCTGTCATTATGGATGCCATGCCATGCCTTCATCCATGGCATGGTCTATTCCAACTAGAAAACTTGGTGTTAAGAAAAATCAAGAGGATAGGATTTTTTTTTTTTAATGCAGCCTGTATAATAGTCTTAACATTGTAGTCTTCTGCAATGCAGAAAGACTACAGTCAGAAAATAATCCAAGTGAAAGAGGAAGTCTTTTTTTCTGTAGGTACATAGGTAGGGTTTTTTTAGGAGTTCAGTTAGATCTATGGTCTTGGTGCTGGAGTTGGTCTGCTTGTTGGATGAACAGTTCCTTTGCTGAATTCCTGAAAGCTCATTTAGCATCAGCCTGTACATCTAGCTTATTTCCCCAAAGCTTTGAAGAAACTAAAATTCAAAAATCCATGTCAGTATTACTGCTATGCTAGCTAGTCTATCTGTATTTGTCAAGCCAACCTATCTATATTTATTCTGCCTAAATGCAGTACTAATAAAATTCAGGTATCAGCACTTTATTAGAGGAAACATTCTGGCCTGTTTGTTTCATAAGCTTGGTCTATTACAGGTGCTGATGGCAAATCTGCTTTCCATAATTTGCGTGCAAGTCACAGCAATCATCCAGACATTTCTTATTTTCCCAAGACTTAATTTTTGCCTTGACAAAGCTCATCCTGCAAACTGAGTATGCCTGAGACTGCTTTTACTCAGATTTTTCTAAATATTTACCTGATGCTTTTCAGATAGGCTTGTTAAACTGCTAGAACAGAAATCTCAAGTAGTTATATTCAAAGAGAAACCATAAAAATATAATACCAAAACACCTATAATTTTTGAAAGGCTGTAGCAGATTATAGGTAGCACTTTTAATTTCTTTTTTTAATTTAATGTTATATATGTAGAAGATTTCATACTTAGTAAACAATATCATATGGACTTGTACCAGATTTTGAAACAGTTATGGAAAGGTTAACTTTAAATTCTATTCTGTTTTCTACTTATATTTTTTTTTCAGATTCAAACCCACCAGTTTTCATGAGTAATGTTTTATTAATTCAGTAGTTGTAGGAAAATATTCTGTATTTCAATTTAAGTAATGTCTTAAGTCATCCAAAGTTCTGAAACTTTAAAGATAGATAGAGGCCTAATGCTCATGAAATGATTACATTATGTGTGAGCTGAACAGCATTCGTAGCGGAAGATGAAGAACTGTGTTGGATTTCTTCAGATGCCCAGAGTATTCATGTTTCCATAATTACGTTCAAAATTTTAGCAACATTTAATTCGATTTGTTTTGATGATATTTGCAAATAATCACTTCTCAGCAAATTCAGCGTTTGTGAAAACATTTTCACTTCTTGGTTTGTGCTGATGACTTTCACAAAAGAACAAACAACTGTCATATGGAAGTAGATACTATAAATAGGTAGTCGGGCTCAATGATTGCAGCTAAACTGGAATCAAGGTTGGAGAAGAAGTTGAAGTGGACCAAAGTTGAATGAGAAATGTTGAAATTAAGTGTAGCAAAGTCTAGACAAAAATGATGCTCAGGAATTAGACCTAGGGAGAGGAAGTTGCAGAATCAGAAGTGTATGAAATTAGAGGACAAAGTAGGAATGTGGTTAGAACCACATTCTTGACTAAATATCAAGAAGTAGTAAGAAGGCAAGCTGATCAACTGAGAAGCAGAATTAAGTAGGGAAGAACTGAATCTGAGTAACAAGCCATAGGAAAATAACTGCAACCAAACGCTAGTTAAGTAATGAGTATCTCATGTGGATCATGTCTCAGGGTTTGGCCAAGCCACCTGTCAGATTCATGAGCCACTGCATAGCTGTTCAGGCCTCTCAGGGCCTGTTGTAAATGATTCCTCACAACTGAGGAGAATTCAAGATTGGAAGGTGCCAGTAGCAACAACATTTCTTTGTTGCTACTATTTATTCTTCCTGTGATCGCTTTCCTCATGTTGGTCTCCCTGGTACTTGCAATGCTCTGAGAACTGGCTATGCTTTTGCCTCTTAAACTGAAACTAAAACAGCACTCTTGTGATAGTTAAGAGCCTTTTTCTGATTTCCAGCCTGAATTGCTCCGTGACAGATTTATAGCCATTTCCTCTTCTCTTGTCCCTAAGTTTGAACAGCTGTTCTTGCTGTTACCATTTAACAGATATTACTCGGAAACAGTGCTGTCTACTTGCACCATAAATTGGCATTGCTGTTGTTACCCTAGCTTCATGGCTTACACTCCTCTGGACCAGCAATTACATATTTGCTCACGAAATAAACCCTGTCAGGAAACTTGTGATTGAAATGTATCTTATTGAAATGTATTGTGGGTTTTTTTTTTTCTTTTTTTTTTTGGGGGGGGGGGGGGGGGGGTGGGGGTGGTAGAAAGGGATGCAAATTAGTTCCCTGATCCAGTTCATAGTATGCTGGTAGGTGATACAGAGCCAAAACCAAAAAGCCTTGGAATTGGGGCCAAAGGCAAGATAGAAACCTGATGTGACACTGCTTTACACAGACATAAGTTCTTGTACTTGGCCATTATAAAATAGATTTTCCAGTCCCTGATCATCTGATCCACCACACATATTCTAGTGTAAATCCATCTTTCTTTAATATAAGTGACCAGAATTCTACCCACCTGTATACCAGGGCACATAAGGACATTGTAAAGCAGCATAAAGATTTCTGTTACTCTGCTGCAACACTCTTTTCTGATTTAAGATCATGTGTTGCTTCACATTGGTGGCTCAGTTGTCCTAAGATTGATTAATATGTTACGATCTTCATTTCCCTAATACATTTTCAGTGTATTAGTTTATGAGGAACTGTCACAGAACTAGATTTAGGCATAAATAGTTGTGTATGGTGACAGACTGATGTGTCTGCAAAGTCATCATGGGTCGGAATTGTTCCCCTACCTCATCCTCCCGGAGCAGCTGAGGGTGCCAGGATCAAGCAAGCAGCACTTTCACGTGGTTTGGGGGCTGCTGGCTGCGCACTCAGCCCTTGCAGCTCCCCGTAGCTCTTGCCCGGCAGGGTTCCCCCATCTTCGCTGGGCGAGGCGCTCGGCCCCACTGCTGGGTCAGAGAGGGGGTCGCGCAGGAGGCCCTGGGCCATGGCCACCTGTTAGTGGCACTGGGGGTGCTGCTTAGCTCAGTAGCACACAAGCTTCACAGGGAGGATGCTCCTCTTGTGGTTCTTCTGTCATCACCATGAAATATAGTTTTGATGCCTGTTCATACTGAAAAAATAAGTAATTTTGTCCTCTCCTTGAGGGCATCAAAATCCAATTTGGTATACGCTGCTAAGAAGCCTTGAGCGCTGAGCTTGTGTCCTGACCTCGTACTTTGTATTATTAAATGTCATGCCACTTCTATTATTCCAGTCCCTAAGTCACCCCGTTTTTCCTTTATCATAGTTCACTTCTCTGTATTGACACATGGTTAAGAGGTATTGACATCAGGACTGTCTTTTATGCCAAAGAGTCTTAAAAATATTAAATAAAATTGTTCCCACATCTTTGAGGAGTTGCACTGCTAACCCCACTGCAGCACCCAGGTCTATTTTATGCTAGCAGTTGCATCTCCCCCATAGCCATTTCCTTGCTTCCTACAATTATAGCATTGACTCCCATTTTACATAAACTATTTTCTGTAGTGCCATGTCACGTATTACAAGCCTGAATAAATCCTGTCCTGCATTTTCTTTGTCCATATAGTGCTCTGATTTATCAAAGAGATTTAGTCATTCTAATATGATTACTTTGGTAGTCATGTCATATTTTATCTCATTTTCGCTTTACACTCATATATTTAATGGTTTATTTTCTTCAGAGGTTAGTATAAATCTTATATACCCTGAAATCAGAGTGTAGTAGTTAGGTAGATCACTTTTTTTTTTTTTTTTTTTTTTTTTTTACTGTTTGCTGACATAGAAATGATAAAGCAGTAGAAAAGTGGGCAACGTTGACTAATGATGCAAGTTAGACTTACTTATTTGCAGTTGTGATTGTTATATCTCAAAAGGGAAAAAGTATTAAAAAAAGTGTTCAGAAATAGCTACAAGAATGATTGTGGGGTTCTTGCAATGTGACTTATAATGAGAGATTTAGAAAGCTCAAGCTGTTCAATATATTTGAGTGAAGTTTCAGATGTAGTTTGATCAAAGCCCACAAATATGTGCATGAAAATAAGTAATGATGTCCTTACAATAGTAAAAAAAATATGTATACAGATGGATGGGTAGATAGATATAGGAAAATAGATATACGTAACGAAGTTCTGAAGATAGAAACTGAAGGTAGACAAATGCAGGCTAATAAATATGACACATATCTTTAACAATGAGGATAATTAACCTTTGGAGCACATGACTTAGGATTTCATTACATGGAATCTTTGAATCAAAATTAAATATATTCCTAAAAGCAGACATTTTTTTGCCCTATATAATAAATATGTGTGGTCAGACTGACTTATAGTGTCTTTTGTCCTTGATATTTTTTTTACTCATTGGTTAAAATTCTGAAATAAATCCCTCCAAAAAGCAAAATACAGGAAATAACGTCCCCTATCTTCAAATCTCCATTTACCATGCATGTATTTTGATATTCTTTCCTTGGAAGGAAAAGACCATAGAGAGTGGAATCCGATTGCTCTCCTGCCTTGGTAGTATGCAAAAATGGCAGTTTATAGTCACAGACTGTTGGAAATACTAACTTGCAATGCAGCAAGGTTTGCCATTTAATCAACATTATTTGAGCTTGATTTAATCCCTAGTCACTCTGTCCTCAAATAAGTGTTGCTTTCTCTGTGCTGTGAAAGCTGCAACAACAGCATAGCTTTTGTGAATATATTAGTGGCCACTTAAAAAGACAAAATGTTGCACTTCTGTTCCTTGTGGGAACCTAGCTGTAGATTATAGGGGAAAGCAGTGCCTTTATTTTGGAGCCAAGATTGATAGGGAATAAAAAATCATTAAGGAGTATGGGCAGACATGGGGAATAGCAATGGTGTGCACAAAGTTGGGCCAGTCTGAGAAAGGGGAATAATGATGATGATGATGGTGCCCTTCAGTACACAATGCTGTTCTCTCTTGCCACTGAAAACTCATATAAAGCCTCTCATGTCTCTAAGCGTGTTTGTTTGACACTCTAGCAAGATTTGCTATTGTGTAAATATGCGCTGTTGTGTAAAATATGCACTGTTGTGTAAAATATGCAATATATGTTGTGTAAAAACACAATAGGTCCTTTGGTGAGGTGGCAGGAGTCTGATGGGACCACCAGTGGGGTGTACGCTCCTGTGCAGCTAGCAATGTTTGTGGACACATGCACCCCTCAGCCACACAAAGATTTTCTGGCCTTTATTCACATTGGTTTCAGGTTTCTGGTCAGCCCCATGTGGTGCAATAACCAGCACATGTGCATCTCGCATCTCAATGCCAGGTGAATTGTCCTGGTCACAGGATGTATGCAATTTTTACATGAACAGTTGCTTGGACAGTTTTACATGGACAGTCTCTGTCTCTTGTTGTATTAATGGCTAACGTTCATCAGCAGAAAAGTGGAATGACTCTAAAGGCAGAGACTGTCTGCCTTTATCTGATATCTGATATCTGATTTTATAATACTGCAATTGCAATACCAACTTTTGGTTTTCAGAATCACAGAATCACAGGATGGTTAAGGTTGGAAGGGACCCTCTAGAGATCATCTAGTCCAACCCCCCTGTTAGAGCCCGTGGCACAGGGTGGCTTCCAGGCAGGTTTGGAAGATCTCCAGAGAAGGAGACTCCACACCCTCTCTGGGCAGCCTGTGCCAGGGCTCTGGCACCCTCACAGGAAAGAAGTTCTTCCTCGTATGGAGATGAAACTTCCTATGTTTCAGTTTGCACCCATTACCCCTTGTCCTGTCAGCAGCCACCACGGAGAAGAGCCTGGCCCCATCCTCCCTACATTTACCTCACAGGTACTTGAACATGTTGATCAAATCTCCCCTCAGTCTTCTCTTCTCCAGACTAAACAGGCCCAGCTCACTTAGTCTTTCCTTATATGATAGATGCTCCAGTCCTTTAATCATCTTTGTTGCTCTATGCTGGACCCTCTCTAGAAGCTCAATATCCTTGTAGAAAGGACATTGTTTAGGAAGATGTTCAGAAAATATGAACTTTTTGTTAAAATTTTTAAAAATTCTATACTTGCTACTTACACTCTGGTGTTAAAAAGGGGAATAGTTTTTAACCTTCCATACCCCTGCAGAGATAATGAGTAATTAAGGAAACCAATTTTTATTAAACTATTGGGGGGAATAGGAAGTGAAAATGAGGAATTAGACTTCAAAAACAGGCATTCTGACAAAAGTACTTTTATTCTGACCTAAAGATATTGGCATCATCCCAGACACACTGGCCTGGAAACAACAGTCCATGCAGGAAAGCTGGATTATACAAAAATGAGGCAAATTCACTGGACAAGTGCTAAAATAAAGCATAAGCAGGTAGGGACAAAAGGGAACAGAACCAGGGGGAGACAGAGCAACAAAAGCTCATTGTATATATACAGTGTATTTGCCTGTGTAATAAAATATAGCAGAAGAGGAAGAAAAAGAAGACTACCTGCTCAAAAGAGAAGGAGATATTTTCATGCCGCAATCTAAGCTGATGTGTTGAATGTTTTATGTGTTGTACTTCCCTGAAAGGGCAAGGGGCAGTGTGTAGCCAGAGCGGATACTGTGGCTGGTAATGGTAGCACAATTAATGCACATTGCCAATGAGTTAGATATGTCCAGACCATCTCTATCAGCTTTTAATCCCACTGCTCACCCCCAGCTAGGAAGGTATGGGGTTCCTGAGAACTTGTGGAAGATATTGGGGGTCCTCAAAAACTAAAAAGGGTACAATATTGAGTATCTTTTGCTTATATCTTTATTTTAAACCAATCAGCTTAGTTTCAGCCCCTGCAGGAGTCTTGGTCATTCTGTAGAATATAACCATCTTCACTTTGGAAAATTTAAGGAAAAATGTGTAGTTTAGCTGAAGGCACATGTTGGTACTGAGCTGACTGGGTAAACTGTACCTAAAGAGTGATTATCTATGGTATCTTGCCAGAGGAGAAGGGAACCCCTTTGCAGAGTAGGAGTTCTGCAAAGGATTTTGGATCTGGTGCTGTTCAATGTTTTCATTAACAACATGGATTAGCAAATAAAGCCAGGTTAGAGCATGGAAGCGAAAATGAGCTTAATGGACTTAATGAAATTTAAGTTCCTTTAATAAACTTAAAAAAATGGGATGCAATTCAGTACAAAAGACTCATGAGCATTTAGGCTGGGATAATCCTACAGGTATGAGTTGGAGAATGGGATGTGTAAACAGGATTATAGCTGACAAAAGCACATAAATTAATCCTTTGTTTTACGTGCCACTGTTAAGACCACAGTAGGATTAATTTGTCCAGCTTTTAGCAATGTAGGGAAGATGTGGTCTATTTGGATAGTATACAGAAGAAAGTAATAAAAATTTTAAGAGTCTGTAAAACCTGAGTTCTGAAGAAATACTGAAAAAGAGGGGTTTAGTGTAAAGAGGAGAAGTCTGAGTGATGCTATCCTTAGACTTATTAAAGATATCAGCCATGAAATATATAAATGGCTAGAGGAAGCAGGAAAGGAACAGAGAGATAAATGTAAGTTTTCAATTTTGGGAACATTTTTACTTTACAAGCATAGAACTAACTACTATTATGGTAGCATTGACATTGTGCTAAAAAAGTGCAAGTCAGAGCACTGAAATAACCATTATCCTTTCAGAGAAAACTTAACCTAGATGGGAGACTTAAAAATGGAAGAGCTTTCTTTGGCCTAATTGGTGACCCTGTCACCCTTTTTCTCGCTGTCTGTGGTCCTGTCTGTTTTTATATGTGTACTTGTTTTATTTTTGACAGAGCACTTAATAGATTACCCCCTTGTTCAGTTTTAATATCAAAATTGCCTAACTAATGTTCTTTATTGAGAGAAATATAATTTAGTTGAAACTGAAGTGATGCAATGCCATGAATCTAGTCAAAAACCTTGGGGAACCAAGGACAGGAAATCAACTGCTTTTTACATAGCTACTTAAAGAAAATAAAAGTACAATATTCCTGGTGTTCAGTAAAACAAATATCCGTATCTATGTATAGATATATTCTGCTTGGTACTTTATTCAAGATTTTTTTTTTTTTGTCATCTACTTTAGTGTTACACAATCCTGCTGGAAAAGTCTGTCTTTGGCTCCTAAGGAATGAAAGGATAAGTGGACAGTATGGTACTTACTCTTTGCATAGAACTCTGAGATTTACTTATCTTTCAGTCAAGTGCACTTATGATCATTTATCTGGACATAAATGTGGTTAAGAAACACTCGTTTTAAAAATGTAGTGTGACTAAACATAATAATATACCATTACATAATTTCCTTCTGTAAGGAGAACAGAAAATAGAAAGTCAGTCTAAAACTGTCAATTAGAGTAGATGACCAGGATGAACACCGATTTATTTTAATCTTTTAATGAAATTAAAGAGATTTAGAGAGCTTTATATTTGGGGTACACTAGAAGAAGCTGTAAAAAGAAATAGTGAATTTAATGCTCAAGATACGGTAGCTTCGGTGAGCTCTGTGCAACCTCTTCTGTGTAATTTACATTATATCATTTAAAGTTGTAATACTGCTGCTGTTTCATTCACAGCAGATTTTATGTATGACGCTAAATCATGCCAAATTGTTGGGTCTTACAATGATCCACTAGGGAATAGAGCAAAACTATCTATTCCATTTTTAAATGTTAAACTATTGATAAGTAATAGCGTGTGGCTATACTATTTCAGTGCATCATTATGCTGTGTAGGAAAAAATTTAGGGAAAATCTACAACATTTAGGAGTAAATCATCATATTAATTGTATCTGAAGTATATACTGATTAAAGATGTTATATATATAAAAAAGGCATCTTAGTATCGTACTCATTAGATAAGCTTTTTTGTAAAAGTATAAAATTTATTCAAACAAATCCATACAGAGCAGAGCAGAAATTGCTATAGTAAATTCTTAATTAACAATGCTTGATCTTGTTACAGCATCGTTTTATAAAAGCTGCCTATGAAACAGAAATACAGGGCTTCATATGCTAGTGTTTAGGCAATCATTCCTTGTTATTTTAAGTTACTAAAAGCTGAGATCTTCTGGGAAAGAGTATATAAATATGGCATAAATTAGTATTGCTTTTAAAATAGGTTAAATTTACAAGTTTAAAACCTACCATAAATGCTATTTTTTCAAACTGAATTACTGCTTCCTCAAAATGAATATGAGCACAAAAAACGAGGTGGTTGTATACGTTATTACCAATAAGTATGAGGTTTGCAGGTAGGTTATGCTCTCAGTGTAACCTAATAGAACAATTTTATAGGACTGAGAATCAAATGACAAAGATATATAAAGGTCACTCCCCTAGCTATGTAATTATTAGTGTTGTCAGGAGCAAAAGTAATAATTATCATCATAAGCAGTAAAATAGAGGCTTCCAACAAACAGATCTGGGGAACAGTAATGCATTTTAAATTGATCACTTCTCAAAGTAGAAACTTTAGGAGCGCTTGTCCTCACAGATATTTGAAAAACAGGTGTTAATTTTGTCTTTTAGTGACTACAAATACACAAAAGGATAATGGTTTATTTTTGACAAGATCAAACTGGGTGGAGAGTAGAAGTAACATCAATATCTTTCTTATAAGAAAAAGTCAGAAAGGAGAGAAAATTCATCTATTAGTTTTCTTAAAACAGATTTTTTTGTTAACTACATATAATAGTTACATAAATACGGGTGAAAATCATAGCGCAAAGGGTTTTTTGTTTGTTTGTGAAGAATTGTTCATAGGGCTTATTAGGGTCCCTTGGTTGCCCGGAACTCCCCGCTGTGCAGTGGGATTCCAGATGTGGCGTGAGCAGGAGCTCTGCAAGCTGCCTTCGCTGCACGAGCCTGCAAATTGTCAGTAAGTAGCCTTAGATTTTAAGTGTTGGCACTAGCAGCCCTTGAATTGCTTTCGGTTGATACGTGCTTCTGAGCTGATTATGAACCATTAGTAGTTTGAGTGATTATGTAGCTCCTATTTATTGGAAATATCACAATAAATTTACCTGATTTGCTTTGTACAGACTGATTCCTGATTAATAATATATTACTATCCTGATTATAAATCCTAATTAATAATATATTATTATTATTATTATTATTTTATTATTGTAAGTGCACTAGAAAGCCCCTCCATGAGGCACTGTAGGAATACACTGAAAGCTTACCGATAGTCCAAAATGGAGGTAGAGGCTCAAAGAAATGCAACTTGTTGCCTGATATTATAAAATAAGTCTGTGGCAGAGTCAGAAGGGAGACCAACATCACCTGCCTATCCTAAATAAATGACCAGAGTTTACTTTACTTTCATTGCCATTAAATGTGAAAGAAAGGAATTCTAAGGAAAATTGGTTGTGAAGAGCAGTTTGTTACCTTAAATAGGGTTTCTTATCCAGTCAAAAGTGCATTAATGTGAATTTTCCTATCATCCTTTTATGTTATATTCATAGACAACCATTTGTCTCAACTGCTCTGATAAGTCTAAGACCTTAGCTGTACTAGCAAAATTCACAAATTTTGGCTTTTTACATACTTACTTTTGTAACATCTAATTACTTTCTAATTGGAAAAACTCCTATAATCATAAATTTAAATGTAAAGTGAGGTTTTGTAGCAGAATTTATTAGCATGCAACAGAAAGACGTATTTTAAAGCATTTACAGCAAATTGTCACTCAAATATCAGAATTTATTTTTAAGCTCTCAGGGAGAAAAAAATGATAAAAATAGATGGGGACTTGGGTAAAAGAGAAAGTAAGTTTCAGAGTGCCCTTTTAAAAATAGTGCTTATATAATCTAATAAACTGTGCCATCTAATAGTTTTCCATTATTTGGCAACCCTGTGCTTAGTACATTGAAATAATTTGTTAAATTATTTCTGCATCCTTCAGCATAAAGTACTGCGGAAGGGAGAACATCCTGTGGGAGATGGAAGTCTCCCATCTCGTATGCCCATGAACCCCAGCTGCATTCAAGTGGGCTTCAGTGAGGATGGGGTAAAAACAGATAGAAAACTTGACCTTGGGCATAACCACCATTTATGAATAGTCAGTCCGTAAAATAAAAAAGCTCCTTGCGGTTGTAAGGTTTTTATAACAAAGAATCTTGAAGGATAATATGAAAACAGGGTAACAGACTTTTTAAAGAAACACTAAAGAGGCAACATAAAACTGTTTTATTCAGAAGAAAGAAAACCTTTTCACCAAATCCACAGCTGCTCACCTTGCTAAACAATGCACTGCTACTTCTAATTAATCAGATATTCATTGTGATTTTTACCAGGCCTTCACTTTTGGTCGAAACTAAGCCAATGAAAATAGCGGCAGATGACCAGTTTATATTGCTGGGTGGCAGCATAGACCATTTCTACCTTGAAGTGTCTTATTTTCCAGTAAAATTTAGAGATTTAGAGATTTCTATGAGTTTGTTGGTGAGATATTTAAGCAACAGTTTTGCCTCATTGCTTATGCAAACAAAAGTTATTTTTAAAATGCAAATCTTCTCATTACTAACTGAAACTGTGGAACTATTGCTGCAGAATAAGCTAATGATTAAAATTATTGCTAAATGGTGAATTGAAGAAGAGTCTCTTCTTTCCCCCCTGTTAAAGATTAGTTGCTAACTCTGGTAAGAAATTATATTCCTGGAGATTTTTCTGGTATGGCTGCCAAAATACTACAAGATAAATGGTTATTTTCCATTTGGAAAAGTGCTTTAAAATACTGTTTGGCATTTTAATTTCTGTAAGCACATGCTTAGATGTTTTTATGAATAGATAGTCTATAGGCAGTCAAACAAACCAAATGATGTCAGACCCCTAAAAGAAGCAAGATGAAAAAAAAAAAAAAAAGAATCCAACAAAACTTCCTCTTTGCTTTTCAAATATCTTACTATGTACTTGCAGTAATACAACACTGAAAGTGCTTAATAGTGTTATATCTTGTGAGATTTAATCATTGCATAAAACTGTTCCCTTAGCTACAGCCTTGAGGGCCAGAGTTTCACAGACATTCATGATACTCTAAAATGGCTCAAACAAAGGCTGAAATAAATTAAAAAAAAAAAGAAGAGCATTTGACTTTTTTTTAAATATTTGTCCCGTTACTTGGCATGTAGTAAGTTTTATTCTAAAATAAGAGGTTTTTTTAATCCATAAGGAAGAAATAAATCATACATAAAATAACTATTTGGTGTTCTGGTAGCTGCTGTTCACATAAACAGCAAGAAACTGCTGTAAATTAAATGTTTCCTGCTGATCCGCTTCCTTTTAAAACGCAATAGGAGGGGCATTAGTTAACATTAAGGCAAACACAATTATCTGCTGACTACATTGTATTAAAAATAGCTAACAGAGATAATTCTCTGGCTTCTTCCATCACTGCAGGTATGTTATAAAATTAGTTCACGTAAACATATTGGGCAGCAGTAAAATACTTTTTAATGATTTCCTGTATGCCAGTGTGGTCCTTAGCCTCAGAAGTAATTTTCCACTGTGAATGAACATATTAAGCATATGTATCATGACCACTTTGAATTTATCTTCTTTTCAGGGAGCCCAATGAAAAAGGATTTGTGGTAAGCTGGAAATGGAACAGTATTTGCTGCATGTATATATATATATATATATATGTGTATATATGTGTGTGTGTGTGTGTGTGTGTGTGCGCGTGCGCGTAGATGTACATGACTATAAAAACACTGTATTAGCTCATGCCAATGTATGAAAATGTGGAAGCTGGCCATGTATGGTCTTTTTGTCCCCAGGATTCTGTTGTCTCTGTGTAGACCTGCTGCAGTTAACTCTAATGCGTTATCTGAAAAAAAAAAAAAAAGAGAGAGAGAAAGAGAGAAAAATTCTTTAACACCTACCAGTGAGTTCAGCTTCAGGAACATGACTGGCCAGTATTTCTCATGGTTTGTTTGCAATCAGAGTGTTCCAGAGTGTTTTGCCCATGAAGTTGGAGATGTCTGTCTTAATTTGTGGAAGATGCAACTTATTTTAACGTAAAGAAAATCTTTGTGTTGAGTTTTTGTTTTTACTGATTTCACATGTTTGTTGGCTATGCTGCCTGTCAGCTGGCAAATATGCTTTTTACCCACAAATTTTGTCTTTGGATATAGTTATTATGGTAGCTCATGAGATACAGATTGTTTCAAATAAACTAAATAAGTTTATTGGAATGGAACTTATGGAATGGAACTTATGGAATAAGTTATGTCCTAATCTGAAGCAAATCAGCTTAATCTGTACCCACATCTGTGTCAATGAGAATTCCATGTGCTCTGAGAACATGAAATCAAATTTTTAAGATTAAAATTATGATTTTTATTAGAAGCGCTGTATATATGGACCACTACTTTAAATGATCAAATAATTGAAATCCTATTGCAGAAAAGAATAATGTACGTCCTAGCTAATATTTGCTTCTTAGTTATCTCTGAGACAGCACTTATATCAGAAGTTCTGGAACTAATTCTGAGACACGTTGCAGAGCTGTTGTAATACAGCTTGTGAGTCATATGGTAGGAGAAGGAAAAGATACGGGGAAAAAAAAGGTGTGAAGAATACATATTTTTACTGATAACTAATGATTATTTTGCATTTTAGAAGTGTTATTTTTGTTGTTTAGAAAAATGCAACTTTAAACTTTCATTTTAATTAATAGAAAGTATTTCTAAAGCCAAATTTTACTGCTAAGTGCTCTTCAGTGTTATGTGTGTAATCAATAATTCTCCCTTGAGGAACTCTGTTTTTAATATCAAAATTCAAATCTCCTGATGCTGGGATACAGAAAATCCAGGTGTGCTAAGGCATGCAGTAGTACTCTTATTCTAAGGTAACTTCTTTGAACCACTTGTAAAAACTCTTGCCCCAGTTTAGTTCATACATACAATGCTAGCCAGAACTACTGCTGTCTTCACATGGCCAGCTAAGTATTTATATTTTATTGTAACTCATTTGATCAGTGAGAATTTATCACTTTTATCATTCAGACAGGTCCAGAGTGTTGCAATTCAAAATGGTTTCTATTCTGTCTGTGATCTTTTTAGAGATGGATGTATTTTCCTGGTGTGCAATGTATCAAGGAGAGTCAGATGTGGTAATTCATTTTCACATTGCCCGGATACATTTGCTGCCCTTCTCAGGCTAGAATGCAAGTTTATTGTGTTTTCTGTAAGCCTTCAAGTGGGCTCTCCTGATGCTTTTAAGGAAAGTTTGAGTTATATACTTCTAAGACCTCTTGAAAATAGATCAGAGCTACTCACTTAAGCATCGTTGCTTCGCAGAATATGTCTGAGATCTGCCTATGTCTCAGTTCGACTGAATACAAACTCTATCATATGAATAGAAAACAAATTTAGGGAATATAGAGAATAATGATAAACTACATAGACTTAAAGTAGGGTGGTATGTGGAAATTACGAACTATAAGAGTCAAATGAGAATGATAATCTCATGGCAAACCATTTAGAATTCCTCAGACCTGCCTTTTCAAGGGTAGTTACAAGGGTAGTTACATCAAGTAGCACACACTGGAATTTCAACACAAATAACAGTATTTGAAATGGAAAAGATGATGCCTGCATAGGTTTCCACTTTGGATATGCATTTCAGCCCTTTGATTGTTAAGGAAATTTGTTACTAGATCTAATAAGAACCTTTGGGGACATATATTTGGCTGTCATTTTAATGCAGTTTATTTCTGATTGGTTTTGGTGAATAAAATTTCCATAGCTCATGAGGTTGTCTCAGCCTATTGTAGCATATTTTAAAATACAGCATTATAACTCAGTATCTGTTATTTGCTATTCCAAGCACTCTCTCTTATTTGAGGAAGAATTATTTTGGATAATATTTAAATGGCAGACTCTACAGAAAAATGGTGCTTGTAACTTCTGACACTTTTTATATTCTGTCATGCTCCATTGCTTTCCATAGCCCTTGCAACATTACTCATCCGCATTGTCTTTGGACATAAATCCCCATTTTTTTATACCCTTTCCTCCTGGGAGCAGTATCCCAGTGAAGCCCAGGGTTTGCTGTTTTCTGCTAGGCTGGTTGGGTCCTCTTTATAGCATTTGTTATGTGAAAGCCTTATACAAGAAATGTTTTTGACATACTTGAGCTCTCTCAGCCATCTTCGGCTTCTGGGCTTTATTCTTTAGGTCAAAACCAGTAAGGCTACATTTATATACTCTTCACACACAAAAAGCATTCTCACATGCACTGCTTGTAGTGCCTCATGCCTTTATTCTGGGCATATTTTGCAAATAATTTGTATTTCCTTTTTTGTAGGGTCGGCTGTTGAGTCACAATATAATATGGTGTGAGGGGATATGTCCCCATCTTGAGGAAAAAGAAAACATGAATTCTTCATCCTTTGTTTTTTTCTCCAGATGTATATCTACTTAGCAGAACTACTGGGGCAGGCTATGCAGCGTTGAAGTATTCTGTGTGATCTGGAAGCTCGGGTGACTGTCACCAGGGTAACTTTATGTGCAGAGGGAAATCAGATTGGAATTAATAGCATTTTTAGGGCAATGGGTTATAATCTTTGCTTCAAGAGAAACATTAGATGTGTATTGCCTATTAGTGCAATGTGCTTTGAAGAAAACCATATTGACCTAAGGCATTTCTTCAGCTGAAATTTATTATAAGTCTTCTCCAAAACATGAAAAAACAAAAACAAAAACAACAAAGATTGTCTTTTGAGGTATCAAATAGCACATATTTCTGACTAAGCTGACCACAATCAGCATAGTTTTGCATAGCAGAAGTCAGTCATGCTGAGGGCATTCCACTAGGGGCCTTGCCCTGCGCATGGGGATACAGCTCAGAAAACAAAGTCCAGAAAAGGTCATCTTTTAGACTCTATTTACTCATACATTAGGCAAAGAATTTATGTTAAAACTCTGAATCTGTGTCAGAAAAAAAAAAATCTGTAATAGTGATAGTATTGTAGAAAGGCTAAATGTTAGTGGTGGATCCTACATTAGTAAGGAAGAAATTTTTCTCTTCTTCCATTATTGTTTCATTATAAAAAAACCTTTCTCCAGAAGTTAAAAGAAAATAGGATAAAATACCAACTATGTGATTAGCTTCTTATGTTACCTTGTATGCAAAAGTCATTTTCTTTTGTCCTTTTCTGAAAGGCCTTCTTTCACCAATTCTAAAATCTGATTTTGGATGATTTTGTTATGGTGTTGTATTCTCTAGTTGATTATTTCCTTTCTCAGCTTTTGAAACAATTCTAGGAGGAGTAATTATAGTGTAATTTATTATTCAAGGACTCATATATCTGATTCTGACCATATTTCTTGGAAGTAGGTGAGTGTATGAAAAAAAAAAAAAAAAAAAAGGGCTAAATAATCTAAAATTTGTTTAAAAAAATGATCTCTTCATAAAAGCACTTTTAAAGAAAGTAGGAGGAGCAGCAGTAGCAGAAGGGACCAAACTTTTTATGCTCAGTCCCCACTTGACCACAGTTCTGACATACTTTACAAATGGAAAATGATCTACGAATTTATCAGGATTGTTTAGCAACCTTCATAAGGTGCAGAGTGCTGTTCAGTGTCGTGAATGTGCTACATTCACAGGCAATTGCCTCTTATTTCTATGCATTTTTAAAAATCTCTTACTCAAGAATATCTTATTTCAACCTATTCATGCTGCAGTTCTGTAATATCAGATCTTTACAGCTACAGATGCTTTGAAAGCCATATATATTTCAGAATTCATGTGAGATGCAGGAAAATCTAGGAAAAAAAATGTGCTTTTGTACCATTGCATAGCATACATTCTAGCCTTTTGTCTTGAAATCTGTTTCACAGGATTCCTGGTAAGAAGTGATCTTTTTTTTTTTTTTTTTTTTTTTTTTTTTCTCATATGCTAAGGGGGTAACAAAATAATGGTAGAATGTAAGAAATATTGCTCTATTATGTGTGTTTTTTTCAAGTTCTTTACATTTGCATATAACATGTCTGACTGAATTCATACATTTCTGCTTGTGGTAAGAATTTTTTAACATTTTTACAGTGATTTATTGGCTGACTTTGATGACAAAATATATTTGTTAATATTTTGAAATGTGGTGTATCTGGAGAATTCACCACCGCCACCGCTACCAATTTAGGTACTTTTCAGGTACCCAAATTCAGTGCTAATACCATTGAAGAAGGCCAGTGACATGAAGATGCCAGAGGACTGTGCGATTATTGATGGGATAGCTTTTAGGGCTTGGGAATATATAGAAAACATAATAAACAAGTTTAAGGAGATATTCTCTAATGACTGAATCCCGAGATAACCTGTAGCACTACCACTCCTACCCTACAGAAATACTCAAATATTCTTCACTTTTCCACATGCTCACAGATTCTTAACGAAGTGTGATTGTTTGGACTGTTCAAAGGGAATGTTATTTTAACTGAACACTGCGTATTACATGATATAGTTGCTAACAGGACCAGTGTATTTTCAAGTTAAAGGTAAATGATGTTTATCATTTTTCTCACATAAAATATATTTATTTAGGTTTCAAAAAAAAAAAAATTAGATAACTCTGAGTTAAAATAAAAACAGACAAGACCTCGTTGATTCTAAACACATGTTGAATTCTCAGTACCTTCTGGCAAAATGCTATATCTTTGTGTGTTCAAAAGAAACTGCTGTAAGCAAACCTTTCAGCAATTAGAAAATACATTTTAGCCATATAATCTTAACATGAAACAATAATGGGACTTCATTGTCCTTTGATCCTCATGTATAATTCCTTTTGGTTTACATTAGGTTTTAATTCAGTACTCAAAAATTCAGCTCTGCTCACTCTTAAATTGTCCCTAAGATTTTTTTTTTTTTTAACTTCAGAAATAGTGTGTAGCATCCTGAGGAGTATTAGTTGCTACTCAGTTTTTAAGGATGTTGGGAGGCAACCAAAGAATATCCGTTCCACTGCCCTCTAAAGGAAATTGCTCTTGAAAAAAAATGTATATATAATAAAGACCAATGCGCATTTTCCCTCTCCTCCCCCAGGAGTAGGATGGAAAGGAGGAAAGAAAAAGAAAAGTGGATGAAAATAGAATTTTATTAAAAAAGAAAGGGACAGATAAACTGTTAAAACTTAAGGTGAAGGATCTCACATCTGTATTCAATCAGCAAAATGTATCTTCCTGAAAAGAATCGTTCAATGAAAAAAACTTTTAAAATTATTTTGTATTATGTTCTCAATAATTAAGTAGTATTTTCTGAATAATTACTTTCAGGAATAAAAGTATTACTGAGAAGATTCTCAAAGCATTTCATATTATGACAGTTGTTATGGACATGTTTAAGTTTCAAATAATTACATACTAATTTCAAGAAATATTTTTCAATAATGTCCCATCTCATTTAGATCTGTCTTAAAATAACTTATGTTTGCCTGAGGCCAGTGAAAATTACCTTTGAAAATATTCCTTCTTTGCCATATTTTGGTTATGGCTAAAAGGCAAAAGAACTTCCAGACCGGGCAACAAACAGTAACATAAAATGTGGCAGTGAAACTATAGGAATCTATACCTTCTTTGGTGTATAAAAGTTTAATGTTTGAAAAGTATCTAGCACTGTTCCCAGCTTCTAAAAAGATTTGAGGATGACTACATATATCAACTCTGGCCAACTTCTCTTCACTATTGCAAAACTTGACAGAGAGTATAATTAAGGACAGAGTAATGAAACACTTGGATAACTATATGCAGATAAGATCAAACCAGCCTGGTTGCTACAAGAGTAAATTGTGCTGTTCTAACCTCCTAAATGCTTTGAGCCAACAATATAGTGGATAAAGGGCATCTGGAAGATGTAATTTACTTTGATTTCCAAAAGGATTTTTGATCAGAGATCTCTTGCTAGAAAGTAGTAAGAAAAATGAAGTAGCTATGAGGTAAGGCTGGAGTTCTGTGAAGGATTAAAAGTGAATGAGCCAGAATAAACAGGGTTGTAGTAAATAACTTGCTCACAGACTAGAGAGGAATTCTTAAAGGCAGCATGAAATGTTTAAGAAAAGCAGGATTTTTAGTTTTGCCAAATAGCTAATAGTTTACTCTGTTCCAGTAGTTACAATGTTATCTAGGGGTGTTTTCCAGGAAATGGCTCGTCTTTGCCTTTGCATTAAAGTTAGCTATGGTAGGAGCACTGATGTATTTGAGGTTGGTTTAAACCGTTCTGTTTTCTGGAGTTGTAGCTTCAAAGCATTAAACTGACGTTACTGTGATCCCATCCTCCTGACTTTACAGCCTTGTTTCTGCCTGTATCACATCTCAAGTATTTGTGTGGGTACTGAGTAAACTAGATCAGAAAACCACTCCAGGTTAAAATTAACCGCTCTGCTTTGCCAGTAATGGGTTTCAGTAGGGTTGCTTTGCTGGTCTGGTTCGCCATGTAGCTGCACAAGGATGTCTGATGACCTAAGAGAGGCAAGAAAGCAAGGGCAGGACTAATGACGGCTTCTTCTGATGATAATTCCTATTTATGTTTGCTTCAAGGATTTGGGAAGCTGAGACTAACTCTGAATAGGGCAGGTAGTAAAATAAATTATACCCAGTTCAAACTTGAATTCCAGTAATTGCTAGCACAGAAATAATGGCAAATGGTGTGAGATTTGTGGTAAATGTAACGATGAGCGCTATCTTAAAAGTGCTGTAATAAAGTATGATATGTCTTTAGGGAAAATCAATGTACAGTGCAGCCACTTATAATGTGATCCATTTTACTTTACCTAAGCTTAACAAACAGCCAAATTGGTGATCATTAGGAAAGAAGATTATTAAAAATTATTTGAGTCAGCATAATTTTGTCTGCATTATGGAGAAGTAGTGATATGATTAAAAATACAGAAAAATACAACCAGACTTTATAGCATGCTTGAAAGTGTACATAAGAAAATATAAGCATTCATGACATACTGTATTAAGCATGCGTATTAATAAAAAATTTCACTTGTAATAAAAAAAAAATCTCCAGTCTTTTTTATTAGTTAGGTTAAATGCTAGGGCTAGCTGCCAGAGAGAGGTGTCAAGCAAGCAGTAAATCTTGCACCATTCAAATAAATAAGTAAATAAATAGCCTAAGTAAGTCACTTATATATACTTTTGTCAAAAGAAATCGAGAAATGAGGAAGATGTAATGGAAAAGTACCTGGTTCTTAGGTATTTTGATTACACCTGAGCATTCTGAATGAAGATAGTCTGTGGACTGGCACGGAGACATCTCTGAGGGTTTTGCTGTTCAAGGCCTAGTAGCAGGTGACGGAGAGCCAAAGCATTCTGAGCAACGTGGCTGCAATTCTCTTTGTGGCCGTGGATCTCGTGAGAGGACGTGCAGCACACCCCCTTTCTTGCAGCAAGCCTTCGGCGCGGGACGAAAGCGGGCGTGCGGCGGTAGTTCCGCGTGCGTAGAGCTGGAATGGATAGATGGGCTGCGCGCGGAGAACGCTTATCTTCAGAGCGGGAGATTTGGAAACAGTGTTTATAGCTATGTCTATGATCCGTGAATCTTCTATTTAAATTTATTAAAACTTAAATTTGCAATGTTTTTTTGATGTTACAGTAGGCATGCTTTTTGATGGGAAGATCACAAAGGTTCCAGTTCCTCAAAACACAGTACCCTGCACTGGCAATCAGCACCTCCATTACTTAAACTGATCTTTAACCAGACTGATTTCTTCAGCTTGCATGTTTCAAGTAGTCCCCGAGAATGCAAAGAAGCTGCTCAGTCTCTTAAACATGTCTTATTTAATGTCTTCATTAATAATCTGGAAGGTGAGATGTTAAGAAGAAGATAGTCTTACAGATGATGCTAAATTAGGAACTGTTGTGGATATGAATGGAAACAGATAATACAGAAGAGCTAAGGGACATTACAAATACAGGAAGGAAGTAAATGAGAAAAAAGTATTTTTTTTTTCTCAGAAAATTCGAAGGTAAATATGTAGAACAAAATAGTATGAAGACTAGATTCAATATAAGAAATATTCCATACTAGAAATAGGGAATGTAGTAGCACTGAAGATACAGGGATGATAAGAGAACTGCAAACTAGATATGAATTTGAACTGGATCATGGAAGAAAACAATGTGATTCTGGAGGCAAATTCCTTTCTCCAGCTGTGTGTTCTGCAGAGCACATAAATAAGCCACGTCATCTCTCAGGATAGTGCATCTTGCTCCCTCAAGTGCACCTCTCCAATTCTGTGAGCTGGTTGCAGAAGAGGGCGTATCACCACGGTGCACCATCTTTATCATGCACAGCGTTCGCGCACAATGTGAACTATGTCTCCGTAAGCAGGGAAGGGGTATCTTTGGGGTGAGAGGCGGATGCAGTAGAGCTGTTAGTGGCTGTAGATGCAGTACAGAGGAGGAGGCCGGCTCCCATTTTCACTGTTCGAGGCCATTCCTGCAGACTGGGGTGTACGGTGGGGCATGCTGCCAGACTTAGAGCTGCAGAGCGTGCGTATTTTCCACACTCATATGCTCAGCTGCTGTGCAGCGCTGCAGTTTCTTTCCAGCACTGGAGGAGCTAGAAGGGATCTGCAGCGCTGCGCACAAGTCAGGAGTGGGTGAGTTGTTGGCACAGTGGTGGAGAAGCGGCGAGCAGATGGAGCAGCGTAATAATGAGACTGTCAGCATTTAGTATCTCTGTTAGCTATCACCATATCAAAGCTTTCTTATGTCTGCAAGAAAAAGTTGAAAAGAAAACTTTGAGATAATAGAAGGGTCGGCTTGTGGAAAAGAGTAAAAGAACTGAACATACGGTCATGAATATGGTGATGGCTTCACTGCACCTCAGGGGCCGGCCCAGAGAGCTCACTAAACCTGCTGTGCTCCTTGATTTGTCTCAGAGCTTTGCATGGTCCCATACAGGACACCTGTAGCTCAGTGTAGCATGCCTACAGGCCTGGAAAAACTTACGGAGTTCAGACAACCTGCAAATCCATCTGACTTTGTGTTTTGCAACATTGGAACCTTCCTAAGAAGATTCATAAAACTGACTTTTCACTGGCCATGTTACATCAATGGAAGGCAAATCTTGTTTGGCCCGTTTACAATTCAAACAGAAACATCCTCAAACTTGTTAGGGCTTGATCAAAGTTTTCAGTCTTCGTCATGCCCCAAATCTCACTTAAAGTCTGCAGTGAACATATCATTCATATCCAAACAACATGGGTCTGAGATAACCACAGACCTTGCAAATGGGCTTACACATACACTTCAAACAACAACAAAAATAGAGATGAAACCTATGTAACATGGTTAACAGATAACTGAAGAGAAGTATATACTAGTATACTAGTATAAACTAGTATTTACTGGTTTCTCAAGAATAAATACCCTAATTGAAGAAGATGGACAAAGAATATAGCTTGTGCTAAAATGGAGGTTAGCATATGAAAGAATATCTGTGCAGTTTAGTCTGAGTAGTAATAAATGAAAAGGCAGAGTTGGGATGTTATGAGCAGTACAAATCAAACTCCAAAAGACACATTGAGTATGTGCCCTATATGTCGAAGTTTGCCAAAGGATGTATTGCAGATCTTCATTGCTACTGTTAACTAAAATATTCTGCAATCACCTGGTATCTTGTTGGGGACCCAAACATCAAAAGATTGCACAGTTATCATGTCTGAAAGGTGCTGCTGGGTTTGGACAGCTGTAATTTGTGCCATGTTTCCATTCATGCTTTCTGGCAGCAGAACCTATAGGAAATTGTGATTCAGTTTCTCCTTGGCACTGTGTGTCCTTTACACCTTCTTCAGCATTGCTCTTGACATTCCAGTATTGAAGACTTTGATATAATAGACTGCTGTTTTGATTTCCACACTTGAGCTGGGAATCAAGAAGGGTTCAATGTTGTTGCCCCCCAAAAAACAATTATTTAAAATGACTGAATCTGAATATTTTTTGAAAACAGGAGACATGGGATACAGCAAGTAATTTAAAAATAGTGCAATATTAATGTTTTGTAAAAGAAATTTATATACAGTGCAACATTAAGCTTGGTAGAAACACACCCATCCCCACTCTTCCCCCCAAAAAAGAATTGTACAAGTGTATAAAAATGTTAACAGTTGGCCAAAAATACCATCCAAATTCCAAACACTAAGCTGCAGAGAAGCAAGGGTCTTAATATATCTACAGCTGGAAAGCTGAGCACGAACATGGTATCAGTGCCAGTGGACACTCTGTTGGAGCAGAATCCTTTTTTAATCATCTAATCCCTAATCTGAAGATGCATTAGTACAAATGTGACAAGCGAATGTACCTCTTTTGGCACCCTTTCTCCAGCTAGAGTAAGTTAAACCTTAGACTAATTCAGTTACCCTGTGGTTACTTCTGGCAGAGGTGGAGAGTTCAGTGCTACTGGTCTTTGACTCTCTCCATTGGCATTTCCTTAGATGTTTCTTTTTGTCCTACCTAGATGAAAAGCCTTAGTGTATACATCATATCCTCTAATGTCTAAAATTTGTTTTCCTGCAAAACATTAATGCCTACTAATGACTATAACAATGCTTAAATGCCTGTTAGTGTTATTACGTTTTCCCCATTCTTCTTTTTATATTTGTTCTTCGGAATAGGAGGAATCTTTTTTCCTTTTTTTTTTTGTACAACTCTGGCACAATGGGGCCCTGATCTGAGCCTGGTTTTCTTAAGTAAAATCAGATCTGCAGCAAATGTATTGGGAGTAGAAGCTTCAAAATAGATCTATGGCCTCTGAGCTTCTGTGCTTCACTGCGTGAGTCTCCTTTTAAAGACAGGGTCATATTCAAGAGTAAAATAGTTGGAAGGATAAAGGATGGGTTACATGCGACTCTTCTGCCAAAAAAATAGATCCCCCATCCACAGTCCTGGCATCTCTGAGACTGATCTATTGTTTTGCTAAAACATGCACCTGGTGCCTTCATGTACCTTCATTTATATGGTGAGCAACCAAGGACGGGAAGTCACAGCTGGTTTAAACCGGAACAAAACTTATACTAAAAACATGGAAGAGTCGCTGGGACCTTTGGTAATCACCCAAATAATTACTTGTTTAACTGACATATGATGTTATGTACTCTATAACTTTTTGATAAAAAAAAAAAAAACAGAATAAACTCCAAACTGTGTGTTTCTTATGTTACACAGATAATATGAGCTGGAAGAGTGACTATGTGAGACTAAGGAATTAACAGAACATGGGGTTTACATTTACTAATGTAAACACAGTTTTTAATTTTATTTTTTTCTGATTGTAAAGGAATTTTGCACAGCCTCATTTATTAAAGAACCGGAAAATAATATGTAGTTTCATAAAGTACTTGCTGATAATCAATCCTTGAATCTTAGAAAATCTCTTTTCTAGAAGTTGGTTCTTCAATAATTTTATCAAGCCCTGCCCCCAAACACAGTGCCAAGCTTAAAGGCCCAGTGACTTAAGAAATGCAGCAGTTGTTTAGGGTGGCTACGCGTAATACAAAATAAGTGCATATTCTGCATTTATTTTATAAATATATTTATTTACATGCATATACAATTTATATATGCATATATCTATATGCATATATATATATCAGGAAAGAAAACAAAAAGACCTCAACAAATGATACTGTTGATCATCTAATATTCTATAATCCCTTTTCTAGCCTCTTAATAGGTATTCCATGCAACAAAAACAAAAAGAAAAGAATTTTCCATTTTAACCAGACCTCTTAATCCTGAGAAGTATTTAATCTTTCGGAAAAGCCTCAGTGGCCCATTGCTGATGGCATGCAATAAAGGTAGTTGACCTGTCCCCTGTGGAGCAAACCCAAGGCACTCTGCCTAATCTCATCCTGTGAAACATGTCCAGGATCACTGCTACTGGATAAATCACAGGAGTGTGGTTTTTTCCGATGGCTTGTGAATGCATACACAAAAATTGTTAAATAATTTTTGTTCAGTTCACAGTTTGGTGTTATTGAAGTATCTCCCATGCCCTTGAAGAACAAAGAAGCCAACGAATTCTAATGTTAAAATGTCTGCAAAATGATTCTTATTCCCTGGAGAGGAAATAACTTGATCTCCACAATACAGAGTTTCAGAGTAAATCGTGATACAGTCAAAACCTTAAATAAACATATAGAGCAGGTGGTAGAATAAGAAGTCCCTGTATTGAAGATACTGACTTTTCCATTACTAACATATTCAGGTATTTAAAATTTTGGTAAATTTTAAATACTCAGACTAAAATTTTCCATGGCAGATGTCTGTCTCAGGCTAAAATGCATGTATTTCTTTACTTGTTTTGAAAGGCTTAAGCAAACAGAGCTGATCGACTCCTCACAGTAGGTTTCTAGGTGAATACTTTTGCCCTTATTGAAAAATGTTTACAGTTACTTAGGAAATTGTATTATCTCCATGTTCTGAAGGAGCCACCTAAAATGTGGCAAGCAGTTATCTTAGGAAGATCTGCCCAGGTTTGGCTCTCATTTATAAACTCCTGAAGGCCTTAGTTCCCAAACTTCTAGCCACTAGGGTCTGCCAGGTGCCTTCTCCAGAGATTCATCTGCAGTTCATCTGCTCCAGGCCAGGACTGGAAGGGCTGAGCGGGACTTTGTGCGATTCCTCCTGCCTTTGATGAGTATCACAGTTTGGGCAACTGAGCGCGTTTTTTTGCAAGAGATTATCTCTCTTTTACTGTCAAAGACCCCCCAGTGGTGCCACAGCAATAAAAAGAGAAGTGCCTAAGTGGAGCATTAGGAACTGGATCTGCAGGTGTCACAGGAATGGGGACCAGAGGGAAGCCCAGAAGAGAGAGTGACCGAATTTATGACCTGAAGGATGTGAAGATGGGGAAAAGTGGAATTAAAATGTAAAAATAATAGAGAGGAGGTGAAACAGTCTGGATCTCAGAAAGGAATTATTTTACTGAGAAGGCAAGCGGGGGCTCTATGGCTGAAATACGGACGCGCTGGAAAGAGCGCGAGTGGAGGGTTCACACTTGGGAATGGTGAAGAGGCCTATTCCCTTCCGTGTTCCCAAACCACAGAGAGAGTTCACAGAGTCCAGCTTTTCTCTTTTGTTAGCAACAGCTCTGTAACTCAGAGGGAATGCATGTCTCATCTGCCTCTTGTTTCACAGAGACAGGGACACCTTTTCACCACTCCAGTATTTTCCTGCGCTGTGTATGAGAGGTCTGTGCAATGTACCTAAAAACAAACCAGCTGAGAGTCAGCATACATCCATGTGACGCCACTTCTGCTTGTAAGTTCTTGCTTTTTAAAAGCTAGGAACACTGGCTCTTCAAATGCTGTGTTTTCTTTATTTTTTTTCTTTATATTTTTTTTCTTCTTTTGCTCCTATTTCATCAAAAGCTTAGGGTGGCAGGTTTTCCAGTGAAACCTGGTACAAGCTGGTTGTCCCTAGAATACCCGTGGCCTCTGCATGTTGTGTTTCAATCATCTTGTGTCTCTGAAGAGGGAAACTGTGTCAAAATATCCCAGGAAGAGAGTATCTGAAGCATATTCAAACTCACAGAGCTTAAAAGACAGGGATGTTATATATAAGGCCAAAATATATCTGCCTGGAAAATGTTCAGTGATGAGGAATTTGCCAGGGCTAATGACAGAAACTCAGCAATTTCAGGTAGTTCAGCTATGCTGGCCAATTTACTAGAGGTGTGGAGAAAAGAACTGACATATTCCTGCATTGCCTGTGTGGTTTCCAAACTTTGGATTTGTAGCTGACGTTGAGGAGTTTCCTTTGCCTCTGTATAGCAGCACGAACTGGGATATTATGGAATCATTATGCCTTTTTTTTTCCCCCCCTCCCATTTGCTCACACGTTTCTCTAGGACTGGTTACTCTCATTCCAAATAGTGCTGATATATATTTCCACATGTAATCACAGAAAAAGCTTTGTAATAAAATGGAAAAGAGTATTTTCACTACTATGTTCTGCTAAGTTCTGTACCCAGTGCTTTGCCTTGGAAAATATCCCCCACAGCTGTACCATCTTATGAGGATTGTTTCTTAGAAGAAGGAGAAAACAGAGCATCTAAGCGATGAATTCTATTGCAAGATAGGTGGAATATACAGAAACCTCTACTCTGGCTGAGAAATCTGAGTCATTGCCACGACTGAGAGAAATGAGATGACTTTAGTCATAAATCCCCAGCAAAGTTCATCTCTTGTTCTTCATAGCTAATGAATAACCATATGCTTACAAATAGGCTGTACCATCCTCTCCTACTGGAAGTCTGTACGGCTCGATCATATTTACCTCTTTCAGATGCTTTCCAATAAAACTTCTGAAAGGCTTCCCTTCAACTACCGGATGCCCTTAAAAATGAAATCCACCTTAATCCTTTTGGATATCACATTAGAAACAAGTTCTCTCTCAGACTGTGCCAAAAATATTGAAATATCAATGTGAGGTTTTTACAGTTGGATTAATTGTGGGTAAATTACATAACTTAATTAAAGTTATGTAATTTAAGGTACTTGCTTTTTTTTTTTTTTTTAGGCTTTAATTGTATTTAATTGAACAGGTTCATTATCTTTTGTGGACAGGATGAATAATTTTTCCTAAAACCTTCACCACTATCAGAGCACTGATGAGCTTTCAAGAAAGTAACAATGATGAGTTCTCCTTGCTTATAAGAGATGTTGTGCAATGAGAAGTAAAATCAGAATTTGATTGCCAATGAACAGTTGAACATTAAGAGGAGGCTGTTTATCCAAATGAGTTGCTCGTTTCAAGAGAAGTTTTTGAAACTTCACTCCTGTTTGAACTATTTTGATTTGAAATCCCCGTTTTTCAGTGTAGAGAAAATGATTATTGATATAAGATTCTTCCTGAAGTACAACAGGGATTTCCCTCATGCAACCAACACTATCATTTACTTTGTCCTTTTTTACTTTGTCCCTATATCACATTCCTTTCAGTTGCCTAGATAGTGATCTATCTAGTCAAATCCTGGTGAAGTATCAAGGAATTGTATTTTTAATACTGCAGATGACTTTAATGCTGTGCCAAGAAAATTTAAGTTTTCATTTTTTGAAAAAGAAATTATTCCACAGAAATATATAGTTTTTCACAACTTCTTAACTAAATATACACTGACATTAAATCAGAGCCCTTTCATGGATTCACTTGAAGACTTGAGACACAAAATTTCAACTCAGGAAACTACTAAGACTACTTTCTAGTGCCACAATTAATTCATACTAAAACTGTTTTCCAGAACTGGCCCAACTGTCCAAATGAGACCTTTCAATATAACTGTATCTTTTCAATAAAAAACAGTATTTGTGCTTTTAACTTTTCAGCTTCTCTGAATTTACACTGGAGGGCATATATGGCAAATATGGCCCTACATCCTTTTAATTTATATCTCTTCTGTCTGCTACCCATGAATAATGGACTTTTTCTTCAGCCAGTCTGCCCTATCCGTTTCAATTAAACTTAGTCTTGGCTCTCTGAATCATCCTGCTGTTCTTTTAATACTTGCCCACAATCAGCTATACCAATTAGCAAGTTTCTCCTCAGATTAATTTAATTTCCATTTCCAACATTTTACAATTGTTTCAGCAATCAAGTTTTTATTCCCTTTTTTTCCAGGAGACTGCCTTCAATTCTCCTTTGTGTTTCAAGAGACTTTTCCAATTTTCATTGATAAATACTGTCTTTTTTTCTTGAGAATATTGCTTTTTCCAGTGCCAGAATGTGGACAACATCTCTTGCTCCCTTGTTTCTGAATGCTTTCCTAGCTCATCCTGAAACATGGGACTGAGCTCAGATGTGAGGATGTTTCTGTCCTTTGTTTGCCATCTAACCTGTACTCCTTTGCATGTACATTGGTGTGAGTGTTTCTGTATGACAGAAACATATGCATTACATATGTGTGTGCTGTATATACTGATATATACCTGTATGCTTTAATGTTTACATATTCCATGTCATCTGATTGGATTTTTTAATGTGACATTGAGCTTGTCTTCTATTTTTTCTTGACCTGTGTGTTTTTGTATAGACTGCAGATGCGCTTAAAATATGCTAAGTTTTTCCTAAACAGAGGATAAGAAAGCTCTGAAGTTACCACTCCTTGAATTAGTCTGCTCAGAAAGAATGTCCAAATGGCAATACTCAGTTCCCCCTCAAATCATGTCACAGGGTACAATCTTCCTTAATAGAAGCCAAATATTATATAAAAGCCTGAATGCTTTTCTTAAATACCTTGTTATGTTGCTATGACAGGTAAAAAATAATCAGCTATTAGTTGCCGTAGGACTGTAGAAATACCAGATTGTTTATAACTTTAATCTGTCTGATAGCATTGCCCTGGAAGGTGCAGCTGTAGAAATCAAAATGTGTATCTAACCACTACTGAGTCATTAGGCATCTTGCCTGAAGAAATAGTGTCAATTGATTTGCGTTTGCTTTGCTGTGCCTTATTTAGGATTTTTATGAAAGCTTGTAAGATTCTTAAAGTATTTGACCTTTTTAAGGGTACAGAAACATTGGTAGTTACAGGAGTTAAAAAAGCAGATGTTTTACATCATAGATAAAAGTTGGTATGTTTGGTGCAAGTTAATGACAGCAAGATGGATAACAGGAGGTCTAGTACAGACTGGTTATTGCACAATTGTTCAATACTTTTGCCTGCCTATCTTCCTTGGAGGAGTGTTTGGCACTGAGCACTGTCAGGGTATTAGAGAAGGACGCCTGTTGTTCTTATCTAAGATGACAATTCCTAATTTTATTCCAATTTGCTTTAGAAAAGACATGACAAGTATCTAATATAGTGAACACACCAATAATTGTTGTAGAGCAGTTATTACAGAGTTAGCACAACAAACAACCTGACATGCTTATAAAGTATAAATATAAATTTAGCCAAGTATTAGTATAGTAGTATTAGTATTAGTATATAGCCAAGAAATATAGCCATTTCCCATTAGAAAATACTAGAAATTTCACAGAAGGCAGCCAAAATTGCTTTCATTTTTCTGTGAAATTGTTCTGTTATTGTAAGACATCACAATACGGGAGTACCATCCCATCCTGAGAAACAGCAGATATCTTGCTTGCTTCATCCTCAGAAGACAGGAGTTTTCCCAGTATCAGGCCTGCTCAGGTTAACATGCAGATCTTTTGTTTCTAATAATAGCTGTTTAGCTCTTTAACTATCTTCCAGACAGAGCTCTTGCATTAGACCAGGAAACATTCACAAGAACTAATTCACATAGGCAGTGTCTTCATGGACATATCCTCCAGCTCTCAAGCTTGCATCCCATTTCCAAGCATACTAAATTTGCTTCTGTGCAGTACCGTTTCTCATGTGTTCAGCTGTGAACTGACTTTCATGAGAACGCAAGATAATTTAAGAGGTATTACTGCTCAGGGCTTGATTCCTGACTACTTCACATGTACCCAGAGCCATGTGAGGGCTCAGGTTTCATATGCTGGCTCAGCATTCCCAGAGGGCCAGAGCTGAAGCTCTAGAAACCAAGCTTCAAATGAGCTAGGTACAGGTAGATCTAAGGGAAATATCTTTAGGAGATTGAGACTAGATTGTGCTGTTGATAAAGTGAAAATATAATCTCTCGGATTGCTATTGGCCTCTTAATTTCAGCTCTTTTCTCCTGGTGCTCATATAGAAGGAGCCTAGTAGCTGAACAGATAAGCTGACAGACTATGACTTTGAATTGACTTCACGTGGCTTTATGGTTTGAAGGCTAACACTGGCTCTTAGAGGGGAGTGCAAAGTCAAACTGTGTAACTGGACAGTGAACAGTTTAATAGTCCAGTTCTTTTCCCTGGCAGCTGAGTCTTGTGTTGCAGAATGTAAGCATTCACCTTAAAAAATTGTCTCTAGCTCTTGATAAAACATCCTGTCAACTGCAAATGTGCCATAAATAATGATATAATATGTTTTGTAAGGCAAATCTCCGTAGCCCACTGGATCCTAGACCTAGCTGAAGATGGCATATGGAGACACTAGCTGACTAACTCAGAATCACCTGTGTCTTGATCCAGGTGTTTTACTTTTGGTTACACAATTGGTACCGCTGTAAAGCACTGCCATGCCATGAGTCTTCAAGGTGGTATCAACGAGCACTGAAAGTTAGGAATCGTGCCTCCTTTTAGTAAAGGACAAGCACTTTCTCTGAAACTAGCTGATTCCATATTGAATAGCAGAATTATGAGCTACCTCACTGTCAATTAAGGGGCACAAGAAAGAATGACAAACACCCTCTAAACATACTAAGATCTCTACAATGCCCAGCATTCTGCTTGTTTGATTTTCAGTTATGTTATCTTATTTTGGTGTCATTGCTGGAAATAGATTAGATTGTATCTGCAGCATTGCTTTTTGTTTGTTTGTTTGTTTTGTTCTGTTGCTTTTGCTCACTACAATGCAGAACCAGATCTTCAAAATGTGACATCTATTTTTCCAGGTCCAATTTTGGCTTTCTCTGCCAGCGAATGATAAAATATACAGATATGCATACAAACCTCAGCTGCATGTGCCAACTGAATACAAACTAAGCACAAATGGGCTTTTACAGATGTAAATTCTATCATTTGCTTTTACAAGTGACAGTGATAAACAACCACA
Source organism: Nothocercus julius (assembly GCA_013398735.1). Classification (NCBI taxonomy): domain Eukaryota; kingdom Metazoa; phylum Chordata; class Aves; order Tinamiformes; family Tinamidae; genus Nothocercus; species Nothocercus julius. The sequence goes on from VZSV01000038.1 coordinate 452,824, forward strand.
TATACCAGTGATTTGCATGCACAAAGTTGAAGTTTAGCCCTGAGTGCTTTCTAAGACCTTACGTGTCACGTACCCTGTTGACAGCATAGTTGACCTGAGAACATCAGCTTTTTAATCAAAACACTTCCTTGAAGCTTCAGTTTATTTTCTTTATATCCATTACCATGTCTATTTATTTTTAATCTGTTATCAAAACATCTAATCTTTGAATGGTTAGGCTGAGTGTTGTCTTTTGCTGAACTACTGCTAATATGCCAATAGACGTTGGTATTCAAATATATTCATCTAATTTAGGGTCTAATCCTACTAATTTTGAAATTACTGGACATCTTTCCATTGGCTTTTGGACTGTACACTCCTTGGGGCAGGGATGTGACTTCCATTGTTTTTTTGTGGAGTGCAGTACCCAGCGCTGGTGTCCAAGAAATACTAGTAGTACAATAACCTATTCTGTCACGGAACAAAAGAACATTATTTTTGATGCATTCATCTTTCATCTATCTTGAGTTTGCCATTCAAAGTCAGACAACTATTTGCAGGGTTTTTCACTTTCATCAGTTTCCTGGGTTTTTGCATCTAATAGTCTTCTCATGTAGCCTCATTAATTTGCTTCATACTCAGTTGTTCAGATGTCTGTTTTTAACTCAACAAATGTGGGGAGAAAAAATAAAGGAAATACATTTCTTCTACAGTTTTTGGAAAATATATGTAATCCCACTCAGCAAATGTTTCTTTAAAACTTCTGATAGCTTGCTTTTTTTCTACAGCATTCTGCAAAAACATAGAAATAGTGAAAAGCGTGGACTTTACAATTAAGAAGATACTGATATCTAAAAAATATACACGTATCCAAATAATTTATGGAATTTAAAATTATTTTGGAAATGGAAAGTACAGACATAAATTCAAGATCTTTTCTTTCTCCTTCAGAAGAAGAAACTTGAATATAGGAGAGAAAACTGTAGAACTCCAAACTCAAGTCCCAGCAGTTCAATGAAAGAGTAATTGGTCATCTAGTAGTTGTTATTATTTTGTTGTAGTTTTTAGAAAATGCAAGTAATTGCATTTGGTTTTCTTTATGCTGAATCATACTTACTTTGTATATGAACAAATTTTGGTGACTTTAAATATGCTTACAGTTTCCTGCGGGAAGAAGGAGAAAGGGGCTCATCTCAGCAGAGTCTGAGAATGAGCAGAAGCTGGAAGAAATTTTCAAATTGCTCGTTATATATAAATTAAAAAAAAAAAAAACAAGCAAACGGAAACATTTTGCGAGAGTATTTCTGTGCACATCATTTACACAGATACTACCAAATGAATTACTTGTATATTTTCAGCATCAAGAAAATCCTCCAGACTTCGGTTTTGACAGTTTTAAACAAAAACCTTCTCCGCAGCTCAAAACTCTATTTGCATATGTATATATGCAGTCTGCTACAATAAAAAGAAGATGCCATTAGCACATTGAGCCCTTATGCTTCTCTCTACTTCAAGGCATGGAAGCAGTGAGAATGAGGGAAAGCCTAAAAAGAAAGACAGACAAGGAAGAAAGGGATGAGTGGAGCCAAGGGTTTAACTGCTCTGGGGGTTCTCCCTAGCCCACGGCAGGCCCAGGCTCTGAGGATGTTTCTCCAGGATTCCGCTGGCCGTATCAGAAATAAGGGGATGTGGAACCAGGGAGCAGGCGCACTCCACAGCATGGAAATCCAGTCCTCACACTGAGCCAGGCCTGACGCTGGACACGCTGTGTCCCTTGCAGATCGTTCTCCTGCCTTTGTCTTTTCCTGAAAGTTTAGTCTGCGTCTTCGATGAAGATGATCTCACCTCAATTAAGAAATAAAATAACCTGCTTATTTCCCGCTTTTTTTAATGCAACGCCCTTTTGTCTGTTCCTTACAATTTATTATTTTGAGAAATTGCTCCCTCCCGCTCCTACCCTCTGCCATTTTCTAAATTAAGTGAACCCAGCAGATATTTTCCTTTCCAAAAAACTCAAAAATTAGGTCAAAGTTTTCAAGCTGATACAGGCCCAGGCTTCTCACAGGGGCTGAGAAGGCTGAAGCAAGACATTTTCAGACTGTGCGGACCAGAAATGTGTGTGGGGCTGAGCTGCACAGCCGCTGGCCTCCGAGCCGCGTTTCCTGTCACTGAGTCTGCCAGGTTAGGCCTCGTGAGCCACCACATGGTCTTGACTCACTGTGAGCCCTGGTCAGCTCGGAGGAGAAAAGGCTGATTCTCCCATCTCAGACAGGAATTTTGAGGGGCTTCCCATTCACCCTGCTGGATAGACATCTAGTTATGCTGTGCTTGGATCGTGACACTGCTGTGGAAAAGGAGTGTGGGGTTTGCATTGCTACTGCTACCCTCATGAGACCGTAGGCAAAGAAGGACGAAACTCTGGCTGTGAACATAAGTTCTATTTGTTGGTTATATAGGATATAAAATGCCGGGAGCTAGGTTCATGTTTAAACTTCATGAAGTTTATCCATTCTATTTTGAAGGCTTTCTAGCTCTAGTGGAGCTGTAGGAGTTCAGGAGACCTCCTGAGGGTTAGAAGATTTTTTTTTTCAAAGAAAGGAAGGGAGATAAGGCACAAAAACACCCCCATCAATCAAGCCCTCAGTTGTGCAGCTCTTCTTTGTGGCTTCAGCACTCATGAGTAAAAATGTTAGAACGCAGGGGAGAATTGGTATTATCCAATATGTGGGTGGAAAACCATTTTTATGTAGGACTATACAGAGGATGGTGGAGTTCCAACAGCATTTTCAGCTTTTACTCTCTAAGAATAGCCACAGCCTGTTTTTATATCTCTGTGCAACACAATTCTTTTAGGATAGCATTTACTAAGCATATACAATTATAGACTTCCTGAGACAGCTGAAAATACCTGCATAGACAGATCTTGAATGTTACAGGAGCCCCCAGGTTACCGAATGTTTGCATACTTGCAATAAAGCATCTCCGAGAACAGCAGCAGAGATCAATGGGTGGGAAAATGACTCAATGAACATCTGTGTCAGCCACTTTGAAATGTATAGTACAGAGGGAATTATCGATAAGGTCAGAGTCTTCATGAGAAAGCAACTCTGTTTGCAACTCTCAAGCAAGAAATGAAATAGTCCGGAATGCAAGTTGACAGATCTGGTGTTGAGTGAGACCCCCAAGGAGCTTGCACCGACAACAGGAAACCTTTGATTTGAATTGTCTAAGGATGATAAAAGGTCAAAATTATTCAAATGCTGAACATAGTGTGTAGGAGAATCCTGAACCAAAAGACATGTGAACCAGTAGAAAGCCAAGTGCTGTATCTTTCATACAATGATACCCATGTTTCATAAAAGTGCATATATGCTGATAACTTGCCTTTTATATGCATGTTTGACATGCAACATATCTTCAGTTTATCCATGTTAACATAAATATAAATGTGCTTGGAGGAGAGCTGAAAATATATTTGAAAAGAACTGTTGATTATATAAATGAACATCAATGAATGTTGTAGTTTGTTAACCAGTTATTTAAAAAATATATACCTAAAAAAAGAGTGACATGCTAATGACCAAATGAAAAAAATGGCAAATGACAGAAGGAAGAGACCATAGAAAAGGCGTAGGTGGTTTGTTTCCTGATCTGCCACTGTACTACTTGGTGATCCTAGGAAATCATTAAATTTGTCTATTCTTCTTCCAACCACTTCCTGTCTTATTACTTAGGGCTGCAGAGGATTCTCCTGCTGGGTGGCTTGTGCAGTATGTTGTAGTATTATCTGATCACAGCCAGAAAAAAAATGCAAGAATGACACCGAAGAACAAGAAATCTTTGACCTTTTCCATCATATAGTTCTGATACTTGGTCTTTAATTAAATTCATAGCCTCATCACTCCCTAATTTTAATTTCTGAGCCGTGAAGAATGTAGTTGGTCTTGAAATATTTTCCTTTTGCCTTTAAGAATGTCAGTGCCTGTGGTATCTATTTAGCCACCTACACCTGTTTCAGAGCACAACCCACAGCTGCAAAATATGCAGGAGCATGGAGCGTGTGCTAATGAGTTGCAGTATTGATTTCCAGCAGTATTTTAATGTTGGTTGTCTTGGAAAAGAATGAACAATAGAACTGGGCTTAGAAATTCGCAGTGCATGTTGCATATGGTAATAGATGGTCCATATTCAATAGTGTACTTTAATATTTGCTACAGAATCTAAAATGTGTGCTGTTCTGGCACAGTGAACAGGAGTGAAGGATCCATGCTGATTTTGTTCTTGCTGTCAGCACATCTGGAAAGCATTCAGCACAAATATTGTTTTGTTACCGACAGGGCCTTTCTGGTGTGGATTGACTTGCCCTCCAGTGAGACTCCCTGATTTCTACTTCTCAATGAATTGCCTTCCAAGACAGTTACCATATGATGCAGGACTCAGGCTTGCCATCGTTCCACCTCAGCTTCAAACAGGAATATGCAGTTACAACTCAAGTGTGACATATACATGAAATTAATTGAAGATACTGAAAACTCTTGCTTACCCAATACCAACTAACTATTCAGCCCTAATGCAGCATGTTGCATTAGCAGGATCTCTAACCCTGCTCTTCTCCCAGTGCTTACCGAAGAAGATCAGGGTGAAAGGAAACTCTCTGCTGCTCACACCTGAGGATGCTGGTGCTTGTCAGAAGGCTGACGGAGGTCGTGTTTCTCCCCTCCTTCACAGCCTGCTGGTTCAGATTTCCGGCTCCCTGTCAGATTTGTCAGTCCTCATAGTCTTGTAGTTACTGCTATTGTCTGTAAATATATTTGATCTGAAGACCATTATTTGCACTGATTAACTAGACCTTTGCCTTAGCCTGAGAAAACACCTTCTACTCAGGATGCTCTTGATATCCCTTGAATAATGGCTGCTGGTGCAGAAGCCTGGTTCGCACAGACAACCACTGGGAACAACCAGTTCTGATTAATTATTTGTAATAACAGTTTTATTTTTGCAATAGTGTGCAGCGAGAAAAAAAAAAAAAAAAAGGAAATGAAAGTTTTAAATTCAGAAGCTGAGTACAATTCTTGGTACTGACTTTCATACAGTCTAGGCCCTGCCCTCCTCCTCTCACGATCACTCAAACCATCTGAGAAGCTTCTGGTGGTTTGGGGGGTTAAACTCTCCAGGATTAGGAGCAACATTCTCAGTCAAGGGCCCCCACCTTTGGAATTAGTTTTACTTGGTCCTCTGCCAATGTCCAGCTCTAGTAAGCTTCAGAGCACGTGGTGAAACATTTGTATTTGGGTTAGCTTTTCTCTATTTTTAGTTGTTTCAGTCTGGTTTTCATTTGGTAAATGGTAAATTTGCCTGATTTGTTATTTTCTAGTAATGTTCTTCAAGATTACCCACCATGGCAAGGTTTCAGTATCGTTCATCGATATTTTTCTAAGTGTGTGCTGCAGCAAAAAAAAAAAAAAAAAAGAGTTTTCACTTTTATCTTGCCATTTTCCAGCCTGTGCTACTGGAGGTACTTCGACCAGCACCAGAAAAGCACCAGAGAACCTAATTTTGTTCCTTGTGTGATTTGTTGGCCCTGTTGTATGTTGAAGGAAATGGTGCCTGCACAGGCTGCCTGCCAGTGGGGTAGCTTGTAATCTCAACGCTTGCTATGGGCTGCTGTACAGCAAATTCCACCTTTGTACATGTTCTGCAACCATCAGAGCTGTGCAAACAGATTCCTCCAAAGAGCATGTTTGTACTTAGAGCTGCTTTTTGCTAATGGGGCTAAAGCTCTACAAGCACACAGAATGGCCAAAACCTCGTCCTTCCACCCCGAGATTGTAGACTGTGTTTAAATGTTTAAAAATAGATAAATGATTTGTAAGTAATCTAAATTATTTGATTATAGCCTCTAGTATTTGGGGTATGATTGTTACCCCAAACAAACCCAATGATTGGGTTATTTACATTGATTTTAAACATTAGGGCTGATGGTTTTGGTAGAAACGAGCCATATTTGCACCAATCCAAGATGATAGTATTAGCTGAAGAATACTGAAGACTCATTAGAGATGTGTATTTTTAAAATACAACTCAGATTTGTCACAAAGACTTTTTTTTCCTCTATTGTGAGATGAGGTCTTGCCCTTTGTCCAAGTATTTGCTTGCAGTGAGCTCTGCAGGATCCCACAGTATGGATCCTACTGGGAGTAATGGGAGCCAAGGCCAAGCATACAAGGACACCACGGAAACCCGCTAGTCACCCACTTAGCCAAACGCCTTGGGACAGAGTCGGTCCTGATGTAAAACAGACACTACTGTGGGGCCGGCCCAGTATCTCCATGGAGCAGATGGCTGCCGTGAGAGAGGTCAGCACGTGCATCACACGATGGGTGTCTTGGACCTGCAGGCTCCGGGTAGGTGTCTGCAGCTGACTTCCAAAGCAGCTGCCGCTCGGGACAATGTGGTGTTATATTTAGCTGTGCAGACTCGTCACCTGGTCATGTCCTGATTTGAAAACGATGGGGTCGCCCCTCACCATTCGTTTGTGCAACGTGAAAACAGGGGAGAGTTGGCTCGGCTCAAGCACCACTAAGAAATGGCTTGTTTGGTATCAAACGCTCCTAATGAGATTGCATTTTTTTCCCTACCATGTATAACTTCAGTCTGAGAGGGAAGCTAATGTAGGGAATAAAATAATCCCGTTTGCAGGCACGGTTGATTTAACAGTTTACACACAATTTTTTTTTCTTTCTCGTCTTGATTTTTTTTTTTTTTTTCTAAGAAACCCAGAGAGCCGGTGGCTGGTCCTGCTTTAGATTTCCTGCCTGAATTTGCTCTTGTTTTCCTCCTCACTCGGGCTCTCCTTGTGCAATGCTGCGTGGCGCTGCCAGCCTGAGCGAGAGGGAGCTCCAGTCACACACATCCACTCAGACCACGGAGAGCAGATTAACATCAAGGAGCCCACATTTGCAATAGCGGGCGGTGGGGGGGGGAGGCGAAAAAAAATAATAATAAAAGCCACGATCGCGTAAATGCTCATCTCTCCTCCTCGCCACCAGCACCTTGCACAGGTCTGAAATCCCTTGTTTTGCTTTGCTGTATTGCGCTTGCCTGGGATGTGGAGAGGGGAGAGGGGGAGGGGAGGAAGGGGGAGGTTTAACTTTTACTTGACATTACCGGGTTATTGTCAGTTCGACTGTGTTAAATCCCGGTGATTTCCCCTCGCCCCCACCCCCCTCTCCGCGCTCGGCTCCCTCCAGCCAACTTTGTTCCAAGGGGCTGCGGCCAAAAGGGCTTGTCCGGGCCTGGGACAGAGATAGCGCAAAGTAAATAACCACCCCAATTAGGCTGGGGCCGGGCACTGGGCTCGGTGGCGAGCGAGCTGCTCCCGTGGCGCGCGCTGCTGCGGGGCGCCTGAAGGCCACCGCACCAAGGACACGGGCGCGCTCGCAGCCGCACTCACACCCGCGCGCACTCACTCACTCGCACCCGCTGGATACCAAAGTGTGGAGCAGCCAGGGGGGGAATTGCAGCCGCCGGATCGGTGCGGCAGGGGCGGCCGGAGCCACCATGCGAGTCACGGCCTCCTGAGGGGGGAAAGGAAGGAAGAGGGGAAAAAAAAAAAAAAAAAAAAAAAAAAAA
>VZSV01000038.1:461039-529744 GCA_013398735.1 Nothocercus julius
GTTTTGCTGAAATCTGCATAATTCTCGGAGTGATACCCCATAGCAGACTGTAAATATCTCCGCTGTAAATGAAAAAAAAAGAAATGTTGCAATGCACTGGATTTGAGCCACGTTTCATAAACTAGTTTTACTACAGTTTTGTTTTCTGTTACGAACGTGCAGGGAGCGGGGACACAACGAAGGAATCCAAACCGGCAGTGCAATAAATTAATGCCACAACTCTGTCACCCCCCAGGGCCACATGGCCGGAGTTGGGCTCATCGTGAGAAACGCAGGGGGTGTGTGTGGAAAAATGCACCCCCAGCACTTTGTAATTTTACCTCAAATACTTTTGGGGTTGTTACTGTTTGGTAAAATCCCTCCTAGTCTTTTTATTAAGAGGAAGCATGAAAGACTGATCCTCTGAGCGGGGCCTGTACAGCTTAATAAGGTGGATATGGGGATTTTATTTTTTAAAATGATAGCGGATGCTGTATGCATTAAAATATGCGTTTTAATTGATATAGACAGAATTTCAGCTCCCTGGAGCTGATGAATATTTAATACTGTCGTGACTGCATTTTGCTACACAGAGGTAAATGATTCGCGTGCGCGTTTGTGTGTGTGTCCGTGTGTGTGTGATTTTTTCCAGGCCCCCTTTCCTTACAGCATGTTACTTAATGGAACTTGAAATGCTTTCTTGCAAAATAATTAAAATGTAGAGTCAAGGTTGCCATTTACACACAGAGTTGGCTGTTCCAGTGCCTCGAGCATTTAAAAACCCTGCCATCAGCACAAATTTGTGCTCAATAGTTACTTTCTGATTTGCTACACGTTCTGTCTAATGTTTTACCAATGGTGGACACGAGGCAGGCAAACAGCATAGGACTGAAGGTGAATGAGTGGTAGAGAAGTCCCAATTATCCATAGTATAACTAATTAATATGTTTAGATAATCCAGTATTGCACCACTGTTTTGTTCTGTGTGTGTCAGCAATTTAGGGACAGAGAAACAAAGTGCTATTTTTTTTTCCAGTTGTAGGCATACAAAATTACTGTGATACATTATTATTATTATTATTATTATTATTAATAATAATAATAATACAGTATCAGCTTTTCCAGTCTTGCCATGCCCAAAGTATTGGCAATGACTTTAGTTTATATTCTGGGGGAATGCTGTGGTATTTTGAACCTCCCTAATCATATGTTTTCTGGATGCTGTGCCAGGGCAACTCGTACTTCATAGAAGTGCAAAAGTATTTTAGATATCCAATAAGAGCGTGGCACCAGAAATGTGTTGAGAAGGGGAAAACCCATTAAAGTGATAGTACAAGCCAGCACAATTATGGAAAAAAAAAAAAAATCCAACCACAAAACAAAACCAAAATATTGCTGGAAACATCATCTAAGAACTTTTTAAATAGATTGAAATAACAAAACTATTGTTTATTTGACCCTTAAACAAATGTTGGAGGCACACTGATACATTTTAGAACTGAAGTGATCTACATGGAAATTGTAAAGAATATTAGAACTTGATTTCCTGATGTTTCCATTTATGGGTACGTGAATATTAATGTTTTATGGTATCTCATGATTCCACTGTCAGGACTTGCTGTTTGGGAACATTCTTGAATTATAAAGACCCTTGTATGTATCATTCAGCTCCATTCCTATGGATGGTAAAAACAGTTTTGCGCTTACCTAAATGTAACTGAGTCAAATTCACGCTGCAGTAAAGCTGCTTTTTGTCACAATCTGCAAAATGACCATTGCTACATTAATTAAATATTTTCTTAGCTGTGTAGAATTTCAGTAGAAGATTGCACTGTGGTGTCATTTATATGGATATTTTGTTTTTTGTTTTCCCTGGAATATGTTTGTTGTTTAGCTGTTTAGCCCTTTAGCTCTTGTCTTTGAACCTCAGTAAAATTCTGAAACATGTAGGTAACTTCAAATACATCCTACGATCTTCAATGGGGACGCACTTGCTTAAAGTTAAGCGTACGCATAAGTGCTTTTGGTGGTGAGACCTAGATACCTCCCACATACCCGTGTGCGGTGATACAGTTTCCAACCAATGAATGAGTAGAGAAGTGAGGAAGACCAATTTCATAATTTCTTAGATATACAATGCTAGGTGCTTTAAAACGTGGTTGCTGTTTATGTGGGGGAAAAATTAAACAGAAATGGTAGTAGAATGTGGGGTTTTAAAGACGACTGATTCTGTATGGATATCATTTATTTTCTGAAGGCAAAACACCTTAGGAGATGTTTGTCAACACTCCTACGGCCCTGTCTGTTATTTTAGGTAGAAGCACGTAGGTCTAGCCCTATATACAGCAGCGCGCTGACGTTCCCGGGGTGGCAAAGTGGGTGGCTGGGGAGTGAGCGTGCAGCGTTGGCTGCTTCTCCCTGCCCCGCGACAGGTTGTGCAGGGGTGGCCGCCACTCCGTCTGGCCCCGCGGGACTCGCTGTGAGGGCAAGCAGACCCGTCCTTTGTGCCAAGGGTTCGTTCCAGCCTGCCCTGGAGTGATGGTACCTTTGAAAGGATCTGTTCAGTGAGGGCTTTGCCTTCAGGAGTAACTAATTGGTGGCTTTGCCGGTAACACTTGCTGCAGCTGGCCTTATGACCCAACTTTTCCCGGGGTGATCCCCTGAATTAGGACTTTCAATGGTTTCATTTTCAGGAGTACTGTGTTTTTATTTGCAGGACGGTACAGCCCCACCACTCTCCAGAAACTGGTCCTGCATGCAGATTTAGTCACTCAACTTTACATCCCCCCAAATAAAGTTCATTTTATTTTATTTTCCATTGAGGGAAATCTCTGTATACCTGAGATTCTCAAAGCCTGCACAACTGATGTAGAAGCTCTCACTTTATACCTACATTCCAGATAGGAGAACCCCTGTGAAATAGCTCCAAGGTGAAGAACCCTCTGCGTATTTACATGGAAATGAGCACACCAAGGTTACAGCAATAGAGAGCCTATCTGGGCTGGGTACATAGTATTCTATTTCAAAAGCAAATTGTTGGTATTTGATATAAGAGGTCTGAAGTGTTTTATGGGCTTATTTGGATGTTGTTTCCCAGAATACTCTTCTGTCATATTGCTGCGTGAGAGTGGTACCCAGGTGTGCAAGCTTTTAGAGGCAAAAACTGAGTGCTTTGGGGGAAGGCACTGGTATTAACTTGGGAATTCTGCTCTGCTCTACATGTGATCTGCATCAAAGCTGACTGACAGTATCCAAAAGCCTTCTGCTAGTGCATTTATACTATTACTGCCAGCAGTAAGGGGATTGTTCTCCCGGCCTCCATGAGGAGTAGGTCAGAAAGAGTGAAAGCATCTTCAGGGGATTTTTTTTTTTTGGTAATTATTTCTTTTATGTGTTCAGTTTTATTTGGCTTGAAAAATGTTGCTGTCTGTTTATGCTGAGAGAAGACAAAGTCTAAGAAATGCAGTTTATGCTTCGAGGAGGGGGTGGCAAGTTCCATTTCAGGGAGAGGTCATTCTCAAGTCAGGTCAGGTGGACTTATCTTCCTGTGAACTGTTCCACGGTGCATAGGAGAGCAGTTATCAAGCACTGTCTTTACCCTGGAGATTTAGATGTTTTTTTCAGATAACCTGGACCCAGCCCACTGAGCAACGTGAAGCTAAGAGCCAAGAGATGAAACTGAAATCAGCAACGGATAAGGGCACCCGGTCTGGGGTGTGCAGGACAAAGAACTGAGACAGGCAGTGCTGCCTGATGCTGATTGCAGCAGCTTCTTCTGGCGATGAGATAAAACACAGCGTTCGGTGTGAGCTGGAGTTTCCCAAGGGCTGGCGGCTTTGTGCCAGGTGTATCGTGAGCCGTGGGGCTGCCACGATGTAATGCAGGCGTGAGCAGCCAAGGTCAGGCCGCTGTCTGCCTGCACGGGCAGACTCTGAGCCACCCTGAGACGGCAGAAGATTTTACTCGTGGCTATTGCTATTCTGAGAGCCTAATGTCAGACAAATTCCAGCGTATCTTGAAAGCGTGGACGGAGCTGATGAATAATGTCTCTGTATCTAACTCACTGCTGGGAACCTTTCAGAAATCCTTCCTCAGCCCAGCAACATCAACTCTGTCTTTTCCAGGTCCAGTTTTACCCATCTACTTTTAATTTTAAGCCGCTCTTTCCCATGCCGTGGGCCATCTTGATCTTGGTATTGATCTGCATGGCTCAGTGTCTTGCCGAGGACAAGGTCTGAAGGCAAACTCGTCTCAGCTCCCTGTTCCCCCGCGCTGCCCATGGCCTGCGTGGTGAGCGCGTCCCCGCGCCACGGGCCCTGGACGCGCCGCGCTGTCAGTCCTGCAGCCCCCCAGCTCGCGGCTCTCATTCCCGGAGTTGTGTCCCAGCACGGCTGCCAGGGCCCGGCAGGTGCCTGGGATGGAAGGATTCAGTCCTGTGTACTCTTTGCTGCTGCAGGCAGCACCTGGGCTGTTAATGTGTCTCAGTGAGCTGAACCCAGGGGCTGTCTGCTCTAAGAATTAAAGTATATGGTCATGGGCTTGGAAAAAAAAAAAAAGAGGAAGTTCCCTGTGAACTCAGAGGCTTGCTTTTCTGGCAGGTCTTCTTTTGCATTTCCATGTATTTGATGTGCTCTGCCACTCACGCTTTGCCTTCTAGTGAGAGAATCCTTAGATGAACCTAGTGTTGTGCCTTCACTACAAAAATAACCGGATGAGAAGAAATGGGAAACAGAGAGAGAAAAAGAAAGAGAGAGAGAGTGAGAGAAATTGTTAGTATCTCTACTGCAGGCAGAACTGATAAATTCACTTTTTATTAGACATCAGAGAATCCATAAGGGTAAGAGATTCTGGAAATTAGGCTTCCTAATTTTTGTAGCTCCAGAAATCCTTTTTATCTCATATACCGAGGATTTCTTTCACTGACATGTGAAATAATGTTACCTTCAGCAGAATAAATATGCATTTAAAAGTCTTCAAGTGGTGTATTTAGAATCCAGAACTGAGAGAGTGACATCCAATACTGTTTTTATGTTGGAGTTCAAGTAGAAGTTAGCAGTTAGAAAGAACAGGAATTGACTTCTGAGCTTTACCAGTTTGGATAAAAAGCCAACATACATGATAGACTGTTTTTTTTAAAGTCGTATCTGATACTGAGACTTCAGAAAGAAGAATACACTATTTAAAATGCTATCCCCCTTAAATAAAGCCTGTGAGGAATGTTTTGGCAAAATGAACAGCTATTTAAATTTTTCAACCAAGTGATCAATAGGTGGATGAAGCTTGAAAAACGGGTCACACTCTGAATGGTTCCAGCGATAAACATAGAAATATTCATTGCAATGTGGAGATTTCATAAGAAGTAAGTACTGCGTATGGTTATTGCGAAGCGAAATGAAGTGCGTATGGGGTTGATTACATAATAAATCCGGAGACACAAACAACGGGCATCACAGGTGGGAAGGAAACACCCCCTCGAGTCATCGGAAGCGGAACCACAAACTTTGCTTGCAGGAGACACACGACGGGTGTCGGGTCAAGCCGCAGTGTTGGAACGGGCAGTGCTGTCCGCTCGGGAACTGCGTGGCCGGCACGGGACAGCCATGGACGGGACAACGCATGGCCATTCCCTGCTCCCTCGTGCCAGCGTCGCCGCGCCTGCCTGGGCTCTGCTGCCAGCTCGTAGTGAACGCAGGGCTCCGCACAATGGGCGAGCAGTGGAGCCGGAGGAGAACAATACCCGTGTTGTTACACGCCGCTCCCAGGCTTTTGCTACACGCTCCCAGTGTTTTTAGACCACCCCTGTGTGTGGCAAAAGCTCATGTCCTCTTGCATCCGGCCAGCGTGGGGTGTCTTAGTCTACCGGCGGAAGGTTGACTTAGCAGCTCAGAGTGAAAAATGAAGTTTTTGCTTGGTCCCGCATCCGGCTGCGCTGTGCTCGGCCGAAGCCAAGCCGCTCGCACCGTGGCTCGGATTATTTCCCAGCGGTTTGCACTAGGTGGATTTCTGCACTGACTGGCTGCCAGGAGTAATTATCCAGTAAGGGCATAAAAATTTGCACAGTCTCAGTAGCATTATTAGTTTCTAACAACCTGTTTCTCAGAAAATACCCGAATAGGGAAGAAAATGGGACCACAGCTGTATATAGGAAAAATGACAACACGAGCAGCAGTAATTTGCATGGAAGTAGTACTCAGATCAGGTGCCAGTGTGATATCTAAATGGGTAATAAAATAAAAAGGACAGACCTGAAAGGTATTAAAAATAATAAGGATTCTACAAATTTTCTTCCCTTCCTCACTCCTCATCCTTCCTCCTTGGCTCTGAAATTCTTCTCTGTCTACAATGAAAACTTTTTTGTTTCATTTATTCTCATTGCCTTCTGTTCTATAGGGAAAATATGAATTGTTCCAGAAACTATAATAACCAGTGCATTTTAACTGGGAAAAAACAAGACACAATTTGGCTCGTAGTATGGGCAAGGACAGTCATGTATAACATTCTGTTAGACAGCCATGATTTACGAGAAAAAATGTAATTCTTCCATGCCTAATGGCTTCTGCCATGTGTTTAAATAAAGCTGATATTTTCATTATACATTCTATTAAGTGAAGACCAATCTTGTTATGGAAGCAGAGTGGAAATGGTTTCCTTGATTGAAAAAACCAAGTGTTGGGTGAATAAAAATTGCAGACTCGGGCCCCAAGTTAATATGTTTGGTTAATGCATTTACTGTTTCTTGGCTCCTGAGTTGACTCCTTTGCGCTCTTTGGCCTATAGCATCAGGTACCTGCCCCAACAGGTACCTGCCCACGGTGGCCAAGTGATCGACAACTGAAAACACTGCGCAAGAGAGAACAGGAGCGTGTCCACGTTTGGGTATGGAACGTTCGGGTATCCAGAGGACTGTTCGCATGGACTGGAGACTGAACGTAAAAAATCATGCAGAACCTCTGCCTTTTTGGGTGAACGTAGGGTCCCTGTTAACTGATCTCAGCAGCTGCCCCAAGTCTCGCCGACGCCTCCTCTAAGTGCTCTCGACTAATGGTCCTTGTCTCACCGAGGTCTGTATTAGCTCTGTACTCATTGCCAACAGCCCCCAGCAGAGCAGCTCCCTTTGGATGCAAACCGCACAAGATTGACACAAAAAGTCTTTCTACAAAGGGAGTTAAAGGGGTAAGTATCTGGCAAAAGGAAATGGTTAGAACTAATTGTATTTAGTAATGCTGTAGTATTAGCTCTAGTAGAGTAAGTAGGCGTTTTGTTTCGCTGAGGATTCAGAAGCATTACCTGACTTTCTCGAGGAAGATGCTGTGAGAGTCGGGAGGATTACTTTGGGTCAGACTGCACGTTAGCTGAGGGTACGGTGTAAAACAGTCACTTCTGCTCCTAAGGTGAGTGCGGAGTGAAAGAGAACGGCACAGAGGGCAGAGAGGGAGTTGTTGCTGGAAAGCTAATTGGAAACAGTAACTTTTGAGTAGGACTGGAAGGAAGGGGTTTGCAAGGTTCATACTTGGAGACGAAAGAGCTTTATGAAGTGTGTATTGGGTCCATGTGGGGCTGAGGGCGCACACCGTGGGATCTCGGGGAGTTTGCAAAATGCGTATCTGGGCTTCCCAGGCGTTTTGCAGTGCCCCGCTTAGCCTTGTTAACTTTACGGAGTGTGCTTCGAGGACATGCAGGCTTTCAAAAGTATGTGAAAGCAACTTCTAATAATTAATTGGCACCCTCCCTCCCACCTATTGCTTCATATCTAATAAAAGGCAACTGTAAGTCCTTGCCAAAGACAACAGATACAAAAGTATTTAGGTTTGTTGGGTTTGAGATATGACCCTGAGCTATGATATGAGCTAGAAAGCGTATCACAAAATATCTGAGTGAAGCAGTCCCTATTCTTTGTGATGTTTTATTTCACCCATGACTCCCATATGATATGCTCCAGACTAAATTTTCCCTGACCTAGGAAGTGATTTCTGGAAGATCTGTCCAGTTTTACAGAAAGTAGAAGCGCTTGCGTGCGTCTGAGCAAAGTGATTTATAACTGGAAACACATTTCAACTTTTCTGTGTCCGTGCTGAAATTCTGAAGTGATAAACTCTGCCTTGAGCAGAGCAGCCCCACATGCCCTGTGGGGCCTGTCCGCGCAGGTATCCGATGGCTGTGGCGGTGGCAGCAGGGCAGCGGTGGCCTTGCTGGCTTGTCCTCAAGGACAGCCCTTCACAGATGGTGCAGTCAGCGAAGTGTGCGCAGTTCGGGTGCCCCTGTTGTGCACTGGGGGTGGTTTTTGATTCAGTGGAGAGCACTTGAGCTTGGAGGAGGCCATGAATACGTTTCTTGAGGGAGAAGGGAAGAAACGGGCAAGTTTAATGGGAAAGCAAGCCCTGGGTTTCCAGAGACCAAGGGGAGGAAGCCAGTTACAAAGGCTCTGACATTAATCCTGGAGCTGAGTTACGGTGCTTCTTCATAAAGGAGGTGTTAACGTGATGGAGCTTTGCTGTCACCTGCTATTGTGGTTTTATACAGAGAGCAGCCCCGGATGGACCTTTGAACGGGGCCCTAACATGCCACTTGCTGAACATGTCAAGGGGACACTGTCTTGGGTGAAGATAAATAAATGATGCATCACTTCCAAGAGAAGTCATGTGGCGGCTAGAAAGTCAGAGACAATCTTGTTCAGAGTGGCTCAGGGAGTCTTAATGTGAAGGCCCAGCAGTGCTACTCAGTCAGATCTGCATCCCTCAGGGGGGGATTATTGCTGTGGGCCGATCAAGGCTCTGGCTTCTCCATCTGTCCTGCTCCGTGCTGAACATGTTGTGGAAGCCCCACCAGCTTTCCCCGTGGAGGCAGTGTTGCCCAGTTGCATCGTTGCACATGCTGTTGTGTGCAGAACTCTTACCAGGGTCCTTCTTAGAAATGAGTAACTGGTGCATCGTAACTGTACCAAACTGCCCCTGCTTTAGAGTTAGACCTACAGCCTCCCCAGCATGTTACCTGTTCAGTCACACTGTTCCAGGGACTGTGGCTTTATTCCTGGTCTTATCTATGACACCTGTGTAGTTTGCCACTACAGTGAAAGCCCAGGAAATGGTGATGTTCTGCAGTGCCAGCTTGCATTTCAAAAGTGCCTTCTTATTCATATGTTAACATCCCATGGGAATAACTGGATGAGACGAGAGCCATGAAAAGTAGATAACCAGAGATATCAGGCATTTACGTATTACAAACTATGCATTACTCTTAAGAGCTAGGAGGAGGAGGACACTGTGAAACCACAGTTAACAAGTGCCAAAGCTTTGTTTTACTCTCTTATCAACTGATACAAGTGACCTGTTTCTAACCTATACCAAGGAAAAATAGAGGTAGGTCTTGAGGGTGCCACATCTGTCATAGGTAGAGCCTGTGCAGTTTTTAAGATGCAGGTCAGGACAGTTGCATCTGCTGGCACACAGTTCTGTAGTATCAACAAGATCAGTAGTGCGGGCATGTGTTTTGCTCCTTGCCCTGTCCTGCCTCCTGGATTCCCTTCAAATCCCGTGGCAGAGACTGCCGCAGCTACCCTGGAGAGCATGAGAAGGAAAACAGGCTCCAGCCAGGGCTGGGGTCCACAAAGCTGGCATGGAGATCACTGCTGACAACTTGAGAGATGCGTTGCCAAATGATGAGTGCAGAAATGCAGTGCGCACCAAGCTACTGGTTGCACAAGCAGAAATGTATGTAGTGTGTGCAGTAGAGGCAGAAAGCGCTAAGTTCTGCTTCCAAGTTCTGCTTTTTGTTATATATAATGGCACCTTAAAGGAGAAACAAAAACACCAGCGCAACAATAGACAGGAATAATAAAATATTTACAAGGCAAAACAATAGAAACTGCATGGGCGGGATCTAGTGGTAAATTTTTGGTACAAAGTTAAGGCAAAAAGGAAAGAGTTTATCTTTCCTCTTCCTCCGCCATTAGGTTTGAAGGATCTGTTTGGATAGCAGGTCACTGCACGCTCCAAAGTGCCTTGGGGTGCTTTCACCATAGGTGACTGGCCCTGTAGGCAACCAGAGTGTTACCTCTGACCTGTAGCCTTGCAGCGTCCCTTTCCTGGTCTCTTTCAGATGCAGTGTCAACACATGTGGCAGGTGATCCTAACAATATTTGTAGTACTGAGATCTAATTTTTGACTTTATACTAAGCTAAGGACAGGCTTTGTGTCCTGGCAAATGAACTTCATGACTTTCTTATAGGCTAGAGAGTTATATTTTACTCTATTGAAATGATTTATGACTGAGTAAAGCTCATGTGACTATGAGTAGAAACTATACAGGAGAGGGGAGTTTCAGCTTGTTAAAAATAATCCAGAGGAAGGTGGATTAGTAGGATCAGATGAGGTAGTCAGCTGTGCGTTGTCAGTGCCTAGCAGTTTAAAGGGTTCTTATTTTATACGTGTACCAGAAGGGCATGCTAGAGCATGAATGGGGAGCTGCAAGTCACTTCTCCATGCTTAGGTCTTCGAGGTTGTAGAAGAACTCCTTTGCCTTGTGTAATTTTGGGAATAGTTTTCACATTTGAAGAAAAAGGAGGGAAGGAATATGGACAGGTTGCAGTCTGAAATAAACTTGGGGGGTATATTAAGAGTAATAAATTAACAATTAATTTAGAAGTAGCAAATCTACTAAGTATGCATAGTTCAAATGTTACTGTATTTCACATACAAGCCAGAAACTCCCTAGACAAGATTTTGTTTGGGATAAGGAATTATCCTGTCTTGGGGCAGGAGAATGCTGTAGATCATCCACTTCATTCTTTTATGATCCTGTGGCGAAAAATGCTTTGATGCTTTTTAAAATGAAACCATCATCTACATAGAGTTGAAAGCTGCATTCAAGCTCCAAGGGCTGTTTTGAATTACCCCAAATTCTATAAGATGAATACAACTGCAAATAAAAGTACTCATGGGGGTCTCCCGGCCTTGTGTGAACACTTGCAGAATCAGATCCTGCAATTTTGAGCTTTTGGTGGGCAAATACCACCTCTTGCTATGTGTTTAAACACTGCTGCTGCAATGAGGCCTGTATACTTAAGTGCATGTGTAAAGAAAAGAATAATATTTGAACAGTGTAAAATTGTATTTCACACTATATCAAAGAACAGTCTTAGAGCTTTGTGGAAAAAGTATGCTATGAAAGTGATAGCCTGAAAGACTGTATCTAACTTGGATCTATTTATTTTAGTTAATAGTTCATGTAAAGTGCTAGTGTAATAATTGAACAAGGGTTTGAAGGACTTTGAAAAATAAAGGATGTTTTAAAGTTGAAACTATCAGAAAAACTGCATTTTCTTAAGATGATATGTTTGAAGAGACAGTTCATTATAATGGGGTGTTTAAAATTCAAAGTTCTCCCTTTTTTTTCCACGTAGAAGGGTTGCGTGGTGCTGTCAAATGCTCCTACTACGGTGTTAGTCTGTGCAGTATATTTGTGAGGGAAGGGTGCTTTGTCCTCTCACGCCTGCAGAAGCCTTGGTTTGAAGAGTAGCACATCTGTAACAGATTCAAGTCGCCTTTTTTTTTGTCAGCAGCTGATGGTGACACTCTTTGGAATGGGCGGGATTCGCAAAACTACACATGCATTTGTCAACAAACACCAGCAGGCAGGACAACAGTTCAGTCTCATTCCGCTTTCATTTTCCCCCCCTTTTGTGGTGGGGCACAACTTCCCCGACTGTCAGCTCTTTCAGCTGAGTGTCAGCTTTTTTATAATTGCTGCGGCACGTCAGCCCCTTTAAAATCACCGTATGTCAGCTGTTTGTGGCATCGCATGCGTGTTGGGGTGCTGGATGCAGCGCTGCCCTGTCCCGGGGCGCCCGTCAGGGTTGGCACCGGGCAGAGGGAGCACGAGCCCTGTGTGCTTGGCAGACTCACGCATCTAATCCCTTCCTTCCTTCCTTCCTGCCTTCCTTCCTTCCTTGGGTATTTAGGCAGCCGGGAAGCAAATACTCTGGAGATGGTGTGCAATCTCCGTGGGAATTTGTTCCTGGGAAGCAATGGCTGTGGAAGCGAGAGCGTCCGTCTGTCCCGGTGCCTGCCTGCGTGCCGGGTTAATCCCGTTGCTGCAGCGGCGCAGCACCTTGCAGATAGTTCAAACCATCGCAGCAGCCTTAGCTTCCACTGCCCTCGGCAGCAAGGAGGCGAGCGGCAAAGGGCTTGCTCGTGGCAAGCCCCGTGCTCCTCGCGTCCCGTGCCAGCGCCGTGCCTGGTTTGCCCTGGGTCCCGCGGCCGCTCCCTGCTGCCCCGTGGAGCTCGTGCTGGCTGTTCTCCGAGCGGGGCCTGCGTGCACAGGGAGACGGCAGCGCGCTGGTGATGGCAGCAGGAGCAGGACGAGCCTTTCCCAGCGCTGGGTGAATGAGCTGACAAACACGCTCAGCCGTTCCCCAAAACAGTGCCCAGGGTGGCGGGAGGGATGTGCGGAGGGGAGGCCTCGCCAGCCACGAGCCGGAGTCCGGGCCGGCCGGCTGGGTGGCTGCTCCTCTCAGCTCAAAGCCAAGGTGTTTGGGGGCTTCTGAGCACCCGCATCGCCGCAGTCACCCCAGCGCAGCCCCTGAGACAGAACAGAGGCGGGGAGACGCTCTGCTGTCTTTCTTATTTTAATCAAATAAAGCAAATTAGGCAATGGTCAAAGCCGGATTTGTATGAAAATTTGTATGCCTGTATAGCAGATCTGAACATGGAAAACTGCTTGATATCAACTTGATGGCCTGTATATTTGATTTTTAGAATTACTTCTTTCTTTGTAGCTTTCTGTGAGTTTTTGTTGCAAAATAATATCTCTGAACTCCTTCTGAAATGCTCAAGCATTTTATACTCTGGTGGGTAAATATGTTGTCTTCTATTGAAAAGTGCTTTTTTTTTTTTTCCCAATCCACTTGCAGCTTTTCAATAAATTTGATTTTTTTCTCTATCAAATGGATTATTATAATTTGAGCAATGAATACTATCATCAAGAAATAGCGTGCATTTAACAGCCATAATTTAAAAACTCTTATTGAACAGGCAAAATGGTATGTGTGTGTAAAAGCTAGTTTTCATTGGATTTTTGCATGCAGCTAAGTCTTGGAATGAACATGAAAATATCCTTTGTTTAAACTCTTGTATTTGTCATTTTCAGAATTATTTTTATAGCAGTTTTGACTATATTTCTGGTGTGTTCTGTGTACAGTAGGGCAGCTCACTTGTGGCTAAGTTAAAACTAACAGTTTAATTGCAGTTTGCTTTGCTTAGGCCAAAAATTATCTCCTGTAAATAGTGATGCTCTCGTGATAAAAACTTGTTAAGATAATTCTGGAACAAATCTGTGTGCTGCTGATGAAAAATATTCCAAAAGGTTTGCTCCCTGCTCTCCATGGGGGCTTCATGAATTTCAGGATAATGGAGATTACTGAATTTGAGGGGTCTCTTGAAATAAATACTGCCCCCCCCCCCCGTAAAGCTCTGTCTGAATTCTTGGAAGTATCAGAAACTGGGTATGGGCAACTACGCATTATTTAGCTCTGTTTTAAGTAAAGGTGTGATCTTAGACTGGCTTAATGAATATGGTGCAAAACCCTGTGTGGATACACTTAATTCAGTTAAATCTAGCTTATACAAATTTAATATGCAGAGGTAATTTACAGCTTATATATATATAAGCTAAGCTAACAGAGCAAGTTTTTAACTGTTTACCTAAACCAGTTTTTAAACAGACATGGAAAAACTTTCATATAGAGCAGGACTGAGAAGATTGGGACTGTTTACTTTGGAGAGGAGATGAATCAGATGAATCAGAAGTGAGATGATAAAAGGTTACAGATAATGAAGGCATAGAGTCTGTGGAGCAAGAAATCCTATTCTACCATCAGCGAAGGACAAGCAATACTCAGTGAAGCTTAAAAGAGACAAATTCAAAAGTAAATAGAAATGTTCTTCCACACGGTGAACTGGCGACTCACAAAGTATCTCTGAGGCTGGGAATTTAACGGGAATCCAGGATGAGCAGAGTTGTGCTCAGGGGTAGGTTTGGTCTTGGCTTCGCAGGAGGGAGAGGTCTGGATGAAGGTGGCGGCGGGGACGTGAGCACGATGTGAGCTCAGCACCAACGCAACCCCCTCCCTGTTCAGGTAGATAACGAGTGTCCGGTTGCAATAGTGGGGATTAAAAAAACAAAGAATGGTGGAAAAGATAAAACCCTGGGTGGTTCAAGCAGGTCAGGTCTGCTGTTAGTGAGGTCAAGAGAGAATGCAGGTTGTTTTTTTTCTCTGCTGCTTCTTCCTCCCCTCATCAAACTCTTCTGGTCCTTCCGCATGTGCCGCTTGGGGCACTGCTCCATCAGAGCCAGGCAACTGGCGGTGGAAGGGATGGTCAGCCGAGAGAGGACGATTTTCCCAATATATTCCATCTGAAACCTTTCAGGTACGATCTGATCTCAGTAAATCAAAGACAGGTTCTCACAGCCCCTTCTGGACCGATGACGCGCTGAAGGGGAGCCTAGTCTTTGAAGACTTGGGTTGCAGAGTAGCCAGATGTCCCTGCACTTCCACATGTACTGCTGTGGAGCTACCAGAGTTGGAAAGCTCCAAAGCACCAGCTGCACATGGACCTCTTAGGTCCTCAGCAAAAAGGAATTTCAAAAGCACAGTTAGCTGCACTGGGCAAGCAACTTCTTCCGCTAAAGAGATATAGCAATAGATAGAGCAGTGCATTTCCCTTCCCAGCTCGTGTTTGTGGCTGTTTTCCCTGGAAGGAAGGCTCCCTGTGGGACTTGGGGCTATTAGCACCATCTGATGCAAAGGCCCTGCTCTGGATGGTGCTCAGGATGGGAGCATGAGTCTTAGGGCTTGCATTAAAAAGCCAAGCCCTGTAAGTAAAAGCTGTAATGATTCATTTCCTCTGTGGACAGACCGTAGAGAGGCATGTGTAGCAAACAGCGATGAGTGCTAGGACACTAGTAAAACCAATGTAAAAGAAAACTGTGCAAGGAAAGGGAACACTAAAAAATGTCAGTGAAGAAATAAAGCAAAGGTGATATACAGTTCACTGTACAACCACTGTCAATGTTTCTTAGAGGAATATCAGCCAGAAGTTTCAAACAAATAACATTAATACTGAAATAAGACTACTGTGCATGTATATAAATGCAGTTTTTAGAGGGAATGATAGTTATAGGAAAACCCTTTTCTGATACTTCCCTACTGCACATTTTTTGAAATACTGTATGTGCACTAAAATGTATGGTACGTGTCAGTGTATGTCTTGTATCTAGATCTGCTGTTATGAATGCTATAAAATAACCCATTTAGAATAATATGCCATTGGACTGCTTTAATTCTGTGTCTTAGCCTAAAATTTCTGCTGTAACATAGTTATTTTTATGTAAATAGAGAAGTTTGGATTGTAAAGTAAATCATTTCCATTCCATATTCAGCGACTGAACTATATTTCTTTTTGACACTTCTGCAAAATGTGTTACACAGGATTAGTAAAGAAATCACTCACTGGCGCTTTTATATTTAATTTCACACGGCTGTGTTAACTGAAAGAGGCAGCACTATGTTAGAAATACAGTATTTTCTTTGTTTGGAGAGAAAGATGTTACCTGTAATTTGCTTACTTGTTACGGGGAACACTAACATTTTGAAGTAAAATTAATATAGTTGAGATCCATTAAGCGGAGAAAATAAAAGAGAAAAACAAGTGTGTTCCAGTGAAAAATCCCATCGTAGTTAATAGCATGGCTGCGTGTCATTTTTTAGCTGCTGCAGTGTAAACGAGGTAATTGGAAAATGCCTACGTTTCCCAGCTCCCGGGGATGCTAATAAGCATAGTCGGGATACGGGCGCTTTCCCAACGCAGCCGGTAGCTGGTGCGACAGCGGTGCCATCAAATCCCTGGCCGCACGGGACGCGGGCAGGCGCCTTCGCAAGAAATTTAACCCTCATCCATCAGAGCACGAGGCCAGGTGAAAGGGCCTTCTCAGCATCAAGGTGGCCACTTAATGCTCTTCTTTCCTCTAATTGGAAATGATAATCAATGAGAATCATTTATAAAACTTGTCCAGAGCGGTGATTCCCTACTTAAAATGACATCCTCTGCCTAAGGCGCTGTAATTGCAGTCGCGTTGGTGCCGTCTGATCATAATGGGGCGCAGGACTTAATGAAGCATATGGTGCCTTGTTTGCACTGGCTGGCAAATAGACCTGAGTAGGTTATTTCTCTGATGGGAACTTTATCTGGTTTGACCTTTAGTTAGCCGGGGATTTGAGTGAAGTATTGCCGTCTCTGAAATTAGGTGCTTGAGGAAAACATTTCATGGGCCTGTGTAACAGTTCATCTGTGCTCCGATGGCAATTAATGTCTGTGTAAGTAAACTTTCTATTTTAAAGGTCATTAATTTTCTTTACAGGGTGCAGCTCAGAGAGCGTACTCCTGAAATAATTAGGTGCTAGAGGGATTGATTTATGAGGGAGGATTAAAAAGACTAAAAATATAAAGAGTAGCTAAATGATGACCAGGAAGGGGGTGAAGATAACTCTGCCTCTTCATGTTTTTGTTTGCACAGTGCATCTGGGGGAAATTCTTTGGTTTTCATTACAAGAAAGTCCTACCGATCCTTTGTAGTCTTTCAGCCCAAAGGCCTTAACTATCTGAATCTTTAAAACCTGAGTAGGAGCACAGTTTTATTTTACACTGGGAGAAATTTTCCCCTGCAGACAGACCGACTGGGTGAGCTCTGCTTGGAGGCTGTTCCACGCAGAGGGTGCCTGTTGGGTGCTGCAGCGGCTGCAGTGCAGCCGTGGTGCTGCATCGTTCTCCTGGGCCGCAGCGGGGTTTGTGTTACGGAGCTGCTGTGCCACTGCTATGCAGGGATGTTGCATGACTATGTTGGGAGATTGCTTTTCCCTCTCTCACAAAATGATCTTGATTCAGGCTGTCCTTTACACCAGTGCTAACTCAGCCTCGTTTAAGTCACCTGTATTGCAGTTGCTTTGGCTTTACAGCTGTGCGAGGGGCAGACTGGCTTTCATTAGCTTTGTGGAGACTGTGCTAACGTGAACAAGGGTTTGTAGGATGGAGGCATTTCTCACTGATGAGACTGATTTGCAGCAGTAATTCTTCTTACAGATCTGTTTTGGATTTGGCTTCTTCAGTTGGCAGCACAATTAGTTCTGCAGCATCTGGAAAATGATTGTGCATCGAACGTTAGCAGCGTAAGAAGCCTTAGAATAGTACAGGGTTTGGCTGTAGCGGTGCCCACTCTTTATGAGGGCTTTCTAAAATGTAAGAAGATCTTACAAAGTGATCGCAATCTAAATGATCATCAGCTTACCAAAATTAAGAAACTAGCTGTTGTTGCCAGCCACATCCACAGAGAACATTTGATGGCATGGCTGGTAGTACTTCAATTAGGAATTGCTGATGAGAATCCAACACAGTGAACAACGAAATTAATGGAAAGGCGTTTTTAACAGAGGGATGTGGATCAAGCCTGTAACTCATGAGCAGTGGAACTCCTTGCGATGTTTCAGCATTATAAAGCCCCATTTCTGTTGGGATGAGTGTAGATAACCAGCTTGTTGCTGGCCCAGAACTGAATGTTGCCCATTAAACACTATGGGACAGTGTCAACTTTGTGAGAAAACCATGTGAGAAACTGTACGGGAGAAAGCAACGTTTTCTTTGGCAGTTAAAAAAGAGGTATCTGTTTGAACCTGCTCAGAAGCTGAAGTGTGAGAAACAGAGTGAAGCTGATCAAGAGCATAGGGGAAAAACTGGAGCTGAGGCCCGGTGAAGATGTTGGGGGGGACCCCGGTGCCTGACTCCTGTGCCTTTGCTTTTAGTGGTCTTGTGGGGATGGTGCTGTTTGTGCATGTGTCAAAATACTTCGTGCAGAATGCCACCTGTGAACCACAACAATAGCTAAAAACTACAGTCAATAATTTTGCAGCAGGAACTGACCAGAGCTTTGGGTTGTAAGCAACGTGTTCACAAAACGGTGCTCTAGAATTGTGTTGGGTAACCAATATTTTCCTGTGTGTGTGTTCATTCTACTTTTTTTTTTTTTTTTAACAGATGCTTATAACGTTGGGCAAGGTGCATTTTCAGTTAGATCCGCTGTAGTTTTGCATGAGAAATTTCTGTGAATGAGTCTGTGTTCTCTTCCCCTCAAGACTTCTGTTGACTGGTAGAAGCCATCTGTTTAGAAGTTTTTATGCCTGTTTAATTGATAATCAAGACTGAATCCTGGTGTGTAACAAATCTGACTTGCCTGTTAGTAAACTCTATTCTCACATTAAACTCTGAAGCACAGAGTGCACAGAGAAACAAATTCCTGACCTGTAATAAAACTGACAGCCAGGCCCTTCTCCTACTACCTGTTAAGCGCAGCCTCTTTAATCATGGTCTAATTGAGGCTTTGGTATTAAAAGGGAAGAGGAGACTGTTAGAGCCTGAGGGCACAGTTCTTCTCAAAGTGTCAAGAAAACTTCCAAGGCTCCCTAGTACACAGGGTAAGGTGAGTTAACCTATCGTGGAGGGAAATTCAGCAGTTCTGCTAGACGTAGCAGTTCAAAACATGAATCAGGATCCCAGTGATGAAG
Organism: Nothocercus julius; assembly: GCA_013398735.1. Taxonomy (NCBI): domain Eukaryota; kingdom Metazoa; phylum Chordata; class Aves; order Tinamiformes; family Tinamidae; genus Nothocercus; species Nothocercus julius. Next base: position 479,626 of record VZSV01000038.1, read on the forward strand.
ATGGTTTAGCACTGATGAATGATTTATGAGTGACTTATGCTTTTTAGCTCCTGGAAAAAAAACTCCTTTCCAAGATTTTTCTTATGCTTTGCCCACTGCCAAATTTAGAGGAAATTTGCAAGTGTAACAGAGTCACTTGACTTAGTTTTTGCCTAAACTCTTAGTTCTAAATACTGTAAATTTAGGAAGGTGATCATGAGAGTCATCAAGAATGGGCCTAAGCTTTTTATTTATTTATTTATTTATTCATTGGTAAATCTGCGTGTTTCTATAGGACGTGTTGAGCGGAAAATTCTTACTTACTACCCTCTCACATATACCCTCTGTGGTTCCTGACTGCTCCTTGTCTAAATGATGATGACTGCACTTAGGCTTTCCACTACAAGAAATTGCCAGGCTCCAAACTTTGCTTGTGAGATTTGGAGCAGTAGCCAAATTCTGAAATAAAAGTAGGGGAAAGACAAGTTTTCCTTCTGCAATTAATATCTCCCAGGAGGTGCAGACTGTGACACTTTGGGAATTTGAGCTCACCAGTGGCCCGTTGCAGCTCGCCACTGGCTTTATGCAACTGCAGCAGCAATTTGCAAGGTAGTCTGCCAAGTCCTAGGCCTCTGGTGACAGCTTTTGCAGATGCCCATGCTTTCTTAGTACCAGCAAAGAAAACTGAAAACATATATTAAATAAGTTATGAAGAGGGTCTTGCATCCGAAGAACTTCTAGGAATTTGAAGAGGGCTGGATGTGGGGGCGGATGTAAGTGTCTGAATATAGTAAATCTAGAAAACAGTGAAATAAATAGAGCTGTCTGTGCTGTAGCCCAGTACAGCCAGTGCTCAGTCAGTACAACTGTCCTGAAAACGTAGCTGTGCATGTAAGTGTGCATGAGGAAATCCTTGCCACTGTAAACAATATTTAAATGATTCCCTGCAGTACATATGGGGGATGAAGGGTCTGCACTATTCCTCACTCTCGCATGCAAGCTGCCTGGCAGGTTTTGCTCCTCGCCTGTGAGCTGTGATAAGCCACCACACAGTCCCTCCTACTTGTCTTGCTGCAATCACAAAGGTTTAGTTTGCAGCTGACTGTTATTATTCCCACAAATATTAATGTTGAAGGTATTTCCAACTGCTGTTGCCTAAGTGCTAACATTCCTGTTCGAAACATTCGTGGTGCAACCATTTCTTTTGTCTGCTGGCTGAGGTATCGTGTCCTGTGCTCTGCCTACCTGGTGCATGTGTTTTCCAGCCCAAGGCATGTGGTTGTGAGGGTGCGAGTGGTTTTGGTAGCCCATGGCCACACTCTGTGCGTCCTGAGGGCGGGAGCTGCACAGAGGAAGATTCTGTTGAACACACAAGGACTGGGATTTGGAGCGCAGTGCTGTTACACCAAAGGCAGGCCAGGCCGGCCTGGCAGGCCAAGAGAGGCTCTCTCGCTGGCTTCCTCCTTAGAGTACAAACCCTTCATAAATATTTCTTTTGACTTAAAACGCAACGTTTCATAGTCTTAGAATGAGGATTTAAAAAAATATATAAAAATTAAATGTACTCTTTCCTAGACCTAAAGCGAATCTAGTCGCAGTGCTGGTTTGTTTGCTTGCTTCATATAGCCTGTTCAGTGTGAGACCTTTTCCTCCTTGGGGTATTTTACGTTTCTTTCTCTAGTGTCTTTTTTTTTTCTTTTAAATTAGTGCACACAGAGCAGAATATGTGCTTTTGAAACATTAATAGTCATGATGAGCAGATTTTCTACTTAATCCTCAAAGCCCTAGTGCCACTTTCTTCCCGCCTCTATGATTTTTAGTCCCAGTTTGGCCAACTGTGTAACAAAAAGAAGCTTGAAGGATGCTGTAAGTTATATTGGCATGTGTGCTCCCCCGAGAGATAATGTGCTGCTTCATCCAAGTCCCACGGTGCCCTGACACCCATCTGCCAGGGAACTCCTCATCTGGCTAATGTGGGATTAGATGCTGTATGAAGCACTGGCTTTTTCTTCCTTTTTAATACATTTTCTGAATACTAAATATCCTTTTCTACACCCACACAGCTTACTTCTTTCATGTTGTTTTATAATAAGTATCCATTATTAGCATAATAGCTGCTCAAAGTGACATCTTACATTGTATTGTCAAAGATCCATGTATTAATATTTCCACAGTTCTGATGCTGTGATACACTGTAGTACTGTAATTTTAGCAGAGATTATTATTTTTATGTCAAAGATCTGCCTATTTCCATTTGCATACCATACAGTGACACCAAAGCTACAGATAGTGGGCTGTTACGAAGCTTCTGCAAAACAAGGTGTCAAAAAAATGTATGTAAAAGCATAGCAGACCTGGGCGTGCTTTGATTGCCTCTTGAATTGCTTGAAAAAGGAGAATCAGGAAACCCATTCATGCCACGTTTCCCTGTTGCGTATATATTTGTCTGTCTTAAAATTGTTTAGGCCTGTCTTATATCCTGACTTCTAAGCGGCACGAGCGGGCGAGGGCCAGCACACCAGCCTTAACTCTGTTTTATTATTTATCAGAAAGCCTTTGTATAAAGATTAACTGTGTTTGCTCTCTGTTTGCAGTTATTTCCCCCCACTGCTCAGTAAGTACCCTAAGCAGTTTGATAAGATGATGGGAGAGGTTGTCTGGCTTCCCTGTTGCTCCTCTCAGGATCCCTTGTATCCTCTGGCGAAATGTTATCTGGTACTTTGTTATAGTAATAGTCCTCAGTGATTCAAAACAGGTCTTCTTTTGTCTCCTACCCTAACAATGTGCTTAGGGGAGGCTGTTTGTTCTCTTTCACCAACTCCCTGCTGTTAACAAAAGCAATACGGAATCAGAGGAATTACTCTCTTAGGTGGATATCAATAGATCACCCTCCTCCTTCTGCATGATGATAAGTAGGGGAGGGGGGAAGCAGCAGAATCCCCTTAACGCTTTTGTTTCTCTGAAGGCTGCCGCCTTCCCTTGCTGCTACACGGGTGTTTCAGGGCCTGGTTAGGGAAGTGATGGACGCATCTTCGTGCAGCTGCAAGGTGGCCGCATTGGAGTGCCCCCGATCCAAGCCGGCATCTATGGAATCTTAAAAAAAATCTATTTACTTGAGATGATGATTTTCGAAGACAGTAGTGTACCCCTAAGGCCTGCATGGGTAGAGCAACTGAATCCATACTCTCCTTTTATGTATTAAACTTTGGATTCTAGGAAAATATTTCATTAAGCCATTCTCTGCTCCTTCTTGAAAATGATTTACCTGCTGTCAGAGTTTTTAACATATAGTGAATGCTGCTTTAGTGCCAAATGACATTTTTTCCCTCTTACTGTCTTTTGCAGGAGTGAGGAGGAGGTTTTGGGGAGAGAAGGTTGTTTTGCTTTTCTTTCCAGAAAACTCTATTTGGGAGAAAACCCCTTACGAAGGCTAGATCTTGATCCCTGGCCAGTAATATACCCTGAGTTCTACTTGTCCATGTAGCTGCCTCACTGCCATTGAAGTTTTTGAGATGTGGTGTTGGGAGTTTGGCCCATGAAGACTATGCCTCCAAGCTTGGCTTGAAGCCTGTCTCTTCATTCTCTGACCAAACAGAAAATGAAGTGTTGATGCCCTCTCCGACAGCACTGCCGTACTGTGGTCAGTGGTGCCTGCCCGCGTGCAAGGCAGATGGCCTTGAATAGCAAGGTGGGAAGAGAGGGAGAAGAGCACCCTGCGGGTGATCAGGAGGCTGCGGAGCCCTTCATAGGAGAGGAGGCTGAGCAGGGCTTAAGGGAAGCTTGTGCTCAAACCTGCCCCGTGGAAGGGTTCCTCTCTTGTCCCCCATGACTGAGCGCAGTCTTGCTAGGCTGAAGTCACCCAACCCTGTCCTACACTTACCGGACTTTACCTTTTAAAAGTGAAAGCCAAGACAGGGATGTGTTCACCTTTGTAAGCATGTTGGAAGGTATAAACCGAAAGTATGTCATGAAGCTCATCTCTTTGCCTGAGGAAAATCAGTGTTTCATAAGTAGGAATTTTATTCTAAGTCTTAGCTTAAAGATAATCAGAGAACTGAAAGTTGGTACAGCCTTCTGAGGAGAGTGGCTATGGCTGAAACATAACTGGGTTTGAGATGGATCTCTTAAATTTTGAGGAGGACCTCACAAGTCCTCAAGACGTGTCTCTTAGGCTCCTCAAGTTATCTGCACAGAGGCTCACCACGATAAGCACAAGCTGGTACTCGGATCTCAACTGCTCAAGGGAATGGGAGGACACCAGTAATTCAGGAGGCCATATTCAGTTTTCAAGGGACAATTTTGGATGCTTGTATGAGGAAGCTCTACCTTACTGGAAGGCTGTTGGAGATGTGAGCTGTAGTTCAAGTCTGTTGTGGACCTAAATGGAAAAAATCTTGGTGATTTAATGGAAAGAACTACTTTAATGTTTGTTCACATGAACAGATCACACACTTGCAGCAGTAAGGCAGACTTTAAAAGATTTCCTTTTTCCAATACTGCCACTTACAGAAAATTCCACAGGCCTGCTTAAGTCCATCCCTCTCCCCTCCCTGCCCAGCTTTTCAGAGAGTCAAAAAGAAAGCATTGGTATTTAACAGATATACTGAGCCCAAAGAAGCCCAAAGGAACCCCGCTTCCTCTTGAAATTTTCTAAATGAAAGCAAAAAAATGGAATCACAGAAATAAAGGGGAGAGAAAGGAAAGAAGGCATTAGTGCAAATTCTACCCCAGAAATCTTGTCTGAAAAGTACCAAAACATTTTCCACCTCTTTCAGGGACTACTCTGATAGCTATTGGTTGTTCTGGGTGGTCAATGAACATGAAGTTCTTCCAGCTTGAAATATGGTAATCATGATAATGATAATATTCATAGGGCCAGAAAGAAAGTGAGAGTGACTCAAAAGCTTCCTGGCTTTGGCTTCCATAATTGTTCTGTAAAAAGTAATACAAGTTCAGTCAGAAATCATGAAGAAAAAGCTGCTTCAGTATATCTTTTAACTTAATGATCAGGTCTGTGTACTCAGAAATGATAGACTTGAGTTAATGTTTCTTCCCTATGTAAGAGCAGCAACTTAAAACGAGAACTCTGTTTGCCACAAACAATAGCACCTCATAAATATGTGACTGTTGCTGTAGAAAACAGAACTTATAAAGGCTGTGTTTCAAGAACTTCCCATATTTGAGGGGGCTGGATTTTTTTATTCAGCCACAGTTATTTGCCAAATATTAGCTGAATTTCTCATGAATTTCTCATTTTCTCATGAATATTAAGATCACACAGAATCCAAAATACATGCAATTCATCTTTCCTATGAAAACCGGCATCCTCATCCCCTAAGCAGACTTTGACCGAGTCCTAATTGCAGTCTCTGCTAAGAGAGGAAAAAATTTGAAACTATTTTGGTGCACTGCAGCACAAAGTGAATTTTGCCTTTGTTAGCTCTGATCTAGTCAAGGATGATAGGTCCTTAGTTTAAAGACTGAAAGATTCATAGGAAGAAAGCTGTAAATAAGAGAGAGGAGAATCAGTATATTCCGTAGTTGTTATGATGCATTTATTTGAGCTTGTTCAGTTAGATTATTTATGACTTAAAATATTTTGGCATGATTTCCATCTGTATGGAAATCATTTCCATACAGAAATCAGATTAATACATCAGTATTAATGATTTCAAAGGGTCAATGAAAAGCACAATGTTTTCTGTACTTATTCCCATTCTGACTAATGGGGCTTCTGTGGTACTTAGCTATGCAACACATACTGCAAGATAGGAAGAGATTGTGTTCGCAGAGATCTGGAGGGACCCCCAAACAGGCAGGCGACTAGTTTTGCTAATGTGCCTCTTGCTTCCTTGGTTTCTCCTGTGAGATTTTTTTCTTACAATGCGATTTATGATGGAAAATTACAACTTCTGTACATCTGCAGTAACTCTAGCAAACTGTTCTTTTGAGAGCAGCTTGTTCCACAGAATTAAAATGTAAATAAGCTCATTTATTGCTAATAGAATAGGTGTCATAGGCTGTAATTCTAACAGTGCAGAGCTGAACTCTGGTTCTTACACATATGCAGCTCTGACTGATCCCTGCGGAGCGCTTGCTGGAACATCGTGGAGCGGGACCAGACCTGCCAGCAAATACCCACCTGCCAATTAGCATCCAAGAACAAACTAACTCCTTCGCATCTTGCTCCCTTGCTCACTAGTGAAGTCAAAGTGGTCAGCTGGACCGGTGGTACATAGGGTAGGGCTGTGATGCTGATGTTAGTTGTATTTATTAAGACTACAGTACTGTGTAATGCAGTGGATTTATCATTTGCCTTGAACCATTTTGGAGGAGCTGGAAACAGGGGGCTGCTGCACTCTGTTGATGTAAATTTGAACTTGGCTTCAGGGAAAATTGCTTCCCCTTCTCTCATCCGTGGAGGTAACTGAGTTATTTATTTGGGATTCTGGACCTGGAATTGATTTTGCTTATGTGCTTCAAGCCTCTGTGAAGCAGTGACAAACATGCTGATGTCTTGGGAGCTCTGCAGATCTGATTATCTCTAATCATTGAATTATATGACCTCTCATTTTGCAAATCTTGAATATTGGTATCTGTTCTAAGAAGATCACTAAGAATGTCTTGGAAAGGCCATTGAACTGCCACAAGTAATTATGCCAAAGAGAAACTTTCAAGGAGTTTGCAGAAGGGGGAAATATTAGTGCAGTCTTTCTGTAATTGCTCGTATCTTTGCTTTCATTCCGCTGGCAAAAATGAAAAGAAGTAAAAAGAGCCTTGCATGTTCTTTCCAGCCAATTTTGGGAAACACCGTGTTTGGTGTGCTGCTTAAGACTGTAACCAAACCAGCTAAAAAGCTATGGAGATCAGCCTGTCCCAGCTTTCCTGAAAAATACAGTTTAATGAGGATTTTAGTTTTAATAATAAATAAGGCTCTTCTTCTTGAGTTACAGACTAATCAAGTGGCATTTTCAATAGTACTGCTCCAGTGGGCTCCTGATTAGTAGGAGCCTCAGCTGATGTGAAAGGATACCCTGCATCTCCCGGCTGCTCTGCCGCTGTGAAGTACAGGAGTCGCACGTCTGCTTTCAGGCACTGCTCCTCACCTCTGCTTTGAGGCATTTGTGCGTGCACGAGCAGAGCAAGGGCCGCGTTATACCTGGGCCGTGGAAGTACTTGGGGCTAATTATCCATGTATTTGTTGATGCCTTCATTCGCTGTTGTGGGACTGATTGCATGTGCGGGCAGCTAGGATCAGGACCTAGATGTGCTGGGGGCTTTGAGGTGGGAAGGAGAAATCCCAAAGTGGAGAAGTCAAAGAGAAACAGAGATAAGTTTTCTTCCTGAGATTCTTATTTAGGAAAACTAAGTAATCTTGAAAGCTGCTCCTAGATAATTAATACTGTCTTCCCCACTTCCACCTTGCTGTGAAAGTGTAGGAGTTGCCCTAGCCACCTCCTTGCTGCTATTTGGTATGCATTTTGGAAAGATACTGCTATGGAACTTTTGGCAAATGTTTAATAAATGATATTTTTGCAATAACTTATTATGTTTAATATTCAATATTCCATTAAATGAAATTTTATTTCAAGAAAATATATTACGAAAGAGAGGCTGACGGATTGAGACCTGCTTTGCTTCCACTATTTTCCCTGTCTTGTTAGCCCTTCCGTAAGTGATTCTTCTGCAAAAAAAAGAGGGGAGAAGACCCCCTCATTCATATAGCACATTGTTTCCCCCCTGTAATATGGTTACTTTTTATTATTATTATTATTATTCAATATTCTATTCATAATCTGCTCAGACTAGTCAGCCTGTGCACGGGTCTAGTTTGAGCTGGAGGAGATGTTAGCAGGAGTATTGCGAACACTTTCCCAAATGCCCGTTCATACTTGCTCTTCACTAGGATGTGTAGCTTGAAAGCTGGGAAGGACTGAGCTGAAACAGGGAAAGCACTGGACTTTCTCTCGAAGCTCCTCTGTGTTTCTCCAGAAGCCATGAAGCCAAAGAGGAGCCCCATCACTGCCGTTTGCATCTCTTCCACCCAGCCATAGGGCAAGCCTTCCTCTTCCTCCGTATGCCTTTGTGTGCAGCACATCCTCCCATACGTGCTCCACCTGGCAGGGGCTCTCATATTTGGTCCTTTTACTTGACCTGCTCCATATTCTGAACCTTTTCCCTCCTCAGGTAAATATTAATTATAGCGCTGCCCAAGCAAAACTGTTGTCTCTGCGTTGTCGAGGTCTTAGGCCAAAATCCTGAGCTTGCTGCTTAGAAAATGGATCTGTAAAAGAATGATCACAGAGGTGAAGAGGTGGGGTTTCTTTGCCTGTTTAAAACTTTCTCATTTATTTTTACTGTAAAGCTGGCTCTTGAGGTGTTGGCAATCTGAAGTAACTTGTAGCTGCCTAGAACTGTTTTTACAGCACGGGCTGAGCTGTGGCTGTAGCCAAGCAGGAGCTGAAGAGACTGATCCCCACCATGGTCACCACCAGCACTTTGGTCAAGGACCTGGGGCTGGGTTGGCCTCTACTTTCTGATGCTGAAGAGCAGGTTAAGTCCATGTTGTGCTGGTGCTGCTGTAAAATTGTGGCATTGGGTAAAAGAGAGCAGCCTGAAATTCTCTGCACCTTTGCAGGGGAGGTGTTTTTCTGTCTGTTTCACGGAGCTGCAAAGCAATGGAAAAAAATTTGGCTTTACCTCACATCATTTAGACGTCTCCTGTCTCTGTCCTAGAGGTGGAGGAGTAGAGAAGAGGATTTTAAAACACAGAAGAGGATTTTAAAACACTGTTTTTTTATTTTTATTTTCTAGAAGATGAATGTTTTATAGCATTTGCATTTAGTCTAAGACATCTTTTCAAACTGTTACTGGTTATTTTTTAAACCTCTCTGACTTTGAGTACATTGTGTCTATCAAGCAATACAGAATTTGCTGCTGCTTGTACGAGTTGCCTTACTGAAGTCTGCTGCCATTTGTAAACTCAAAGCCACAGGTTTCAAGGTGATTTCTAGGTAAGCTTCTGGCAAGCATAAATACCAGTTTGACTGATAAACAGGGGTTCAGTGTCTTAAAGAGTTAAAAATGTGTGCATGTGCCTTTTTTTTTTTTTTTTTTGCATTCCTCATTATTAATACCTGTGTCCAGCATTCTCATATTCTGTTATTTGCTATATGGACTTGTCAGACTGAGTATCAAGATAGCCAGACAGTAACTGGATTCATGTATTTAAGACCTCAGAGGGTGGAAGCCTTGTGGTTTCTGTACTTTAGTTACAGGGAGCTAGTACAGCCTCAGTAGCACTGGATATGATGGTGGAGAGATCTTCCTCTTGCTTATAATAATCGTCAGTATAAAGGTGAGAATTGGCAAAAAGTGCCTTCTCATCCTGTCTTTAGTGGCATTCTGGTCATTGAAGTGCAGCTCTAGGTATTGCTATAATTAAGCTGGGGTTTCTGAGCACTTTTAAAATGTAGACCACGTTGCCCTCCTTAATAAAAGAGAAAGAAAGTAGAAGAAAAAATAGAATTTCAGAAAAAAAGTGCAGTATTTTAAATAAGCTTCATAGTACTGTTTGTATTCCCCAAATCCTAGGCGAGAATTGGCAAAAGGAGGCAGATACTCCTTGGCTCTGCTGCTGCATGGGGCCTGGTGCAGATTGGCCACATCTCTGCACCAGCTTTCCCATAGCGCTCCCGAGCATCGGAATCATGCTCCATGTGCATTGACACCAATCCACAGAAGAACCCTTGTCCCTGTGGCAGAACGCATTCTCAAGGGGCTCTTCACTGCACAGGCCTTCGGGCTTTTGTTTTGCTCTTCTCACACTGTCGTATTTTCAAGTCCTTCTTGGCTTCAAGACTCTTATATAAAGAGTGTGGAATTGAAATAAATTAGAGGGCCAAACTCTTCCCAGCTTGATCCGGCACAGAAACACATCTTGCTCTTGGAAGGAAGGCTTGGCAGAGAATGCTCTTTTGGGCTGCCCAGGGTAAGTACGTGATGCCTCTTTCTCTGCGGCACATAGCAGGTTGGGTAGCACCCATGCCCTTTGCAGGCGTGTGGTCCTGCTCTTCTGCACCTTGGGAGCAGAGGAAGGCCCCTGGCATGGCCTCTTCTGCAGCGCCGTGCCAGGGATACAGCGAAGCAGGAGGAGGGATTGTTTTACAAAGGTACAAGCTATTCCGACCCTCTTGGGGCTGAGTGACTTCCCACTGCTCTTTTCTTGGGGCTGTGGAGAAATGCCATGGTCTAACCCAGCGTTTTTGCTTGGAAATTCGAACCTCCAGGCGTGAATAACTTACTGGAATTAATCTTCAACTGTTGTCATCCAGTATTCAAATATTAATGTGGCTGGTCAGAGTGAGACAGGGCCACCATGGTGGTCTTGCAAAAAACGGCGATGCACCAGTGACATTCCCTAGCATGAGTCAACATTTGTTCTTCTGGAAAAGGCGTTGTAACTTTAGGCTTTTTTTCTCTCTGTTTTTTTTTTTTTTTTTTTTTTTTCTTTTTTCCCTTAACTGGCAGACAAAACGGCTTGCGCAGGCCTAACTGCTGTGCAACAAACATTAGGCTGGTATGGAACTGCAAAGGATACGAAGCAGCATCTGAAGGGGGAAGAAAGAGCAACTGAACTTCAAGAAGCTCCCCTGGAGATGATCAAATTTTTAAGAAGCTAGGGGTTTAGCAAGGCTTTCCCTTCCTCAGGAATGTGGCTGATGTACCAGTGTGTAGGAGCTGGAGCTGGGGTCTGAATGAAGCACGTTTTTCAGGAAACAACCTCTGTAGTTCTCAGAGCTGCAGGTAATACCGGTTGTGTTCCCCGAGAAGCCAGATTTGCTTTCATCTGGGAAGTTTTATACAAGTTCATGAACTAGGGGAGCAATCGAGATTTTTCTGGCCATTCACCGAAGGGCGAGTATCATCTTGGATAAATGAATCCCAGAGCAGCAGCGTCCGTGCTCATCTGTGAGAAGGAATGCTGTCCGAAGCCAGTGAGGGTGCTCAGATCTGCTTGTATCTTAGCGTGCAAGTGATCATTTTGTGCAATACTGGGATTAAAGTCTCTTTGAAGAGAAGTAGGCTATAATGTTAAATATGGCCATAACTGTTGCTCAAGCATGTAAAATGGCCTTTTTCTTTCATCTCCTTTACAGTGCAAGGACTTTATGCAAGGACAACCCAGATATTTCCCAACAAGGGAAAGGCAACAGAATTTCTTAACTTTTTTTGAACTTTGAGTGAAGATAGACGGGTTGAGACACCATGGAGATGGTGTCCAGCTGTAGATAAACAAATCTAATCTTCTAAAATAATGCTACATGAACGGAGCAGGGGATGTGAGAGGCACGGGGAAAGAATTTGCTGTCAGTTTGCTTTTTGAAAAAAACAGATTAATGATATGGAGTGAAATATGGAGTGAAACTCCTATGAATCACTGAATAGACTGCAAGTCTCCCTGCCCAATGCACTGACCGGGGCTGCTGGAGCTGCTGGAGTAAGTGGCAGGAGCCACGCGCCCTCCCTGCACGCCGGCATTAAGGAGCATCAGTCGGATTTATGGGCTCACCGTGTAGATATTTGACAGAAATCACAGATTCTGGCTCAGCCACACAAAGTCTACTCCTCGCGTATTTTCTTCTCACCTGTTTCTGCTCCTGCTTTAGTACTTTATGCCATGTTGGTTTGTTCCTGCTCAATCCCAGCACTGAGCTCCTTTCCAGGACAGTCTCAGGTGTTTTTCATGCATCCAAGATCATCCGAGCTGTGACTGTCACCTACTTTTCCACACCAGCCTGGTGCTGTGCCACAGTTTCCTTTGCCCAGCCAGTGTCAATTTTCCATGCCACATCTGTGACTGATGCCTGTGCCTCTCTTGGACCTGTCTCCCACCCATTCCCATTCCAGCCTCTCCAGGAGCCGAGGGAGGCATTTCCCTACCTGCCTTCTTCATCCCTCACCATTTCCCCTCCTAGTTTAGCTCATCACTTGTGCCCCTCCACATTTGAGTCTGATAATTTTTTCCTGCATGTTCCTCGGGCCAAGCAGGGGATGTTGGCTGGGAAATTGCCGCTGGGGATGTCCTTGCTTTTGTTTCAAGGTGCCCGGACCTGGCACTACTTGGCAGCCTGGCACGGCAGTGCCAGGGAAAGTCCTGCTCAGCCCCAGGGCAGGAGTCTTGAGGGAAGAGCCGAAAGCAGCTAAATGGCTCATCAGCTAAAATGCGCAGATCTATTTATTGACAGCTTTTGAACTGAGGATTTTCTTTTTCCACTCTGCTTCTGCTGATGCACGGCTTGTCCAAATTTGGGTAGGTTTCCATTCAGATACATTCCTGACACAAAGGGCATATTTTTGAGACTGATTCCATCCCTGTCAGATCCATTCTTTGTGTCGGATCCAAAAAGCGGTGGCAATGGGGAATTTCTCTAGGAAAGGAGCTTTCTGCCCATATCCCACCCCCCAAAATCTGTCTGCAGCACTTACTCTGCATATTTTCATCCCATATTTCCCCTGAAAAGGGGCAAAGTTTGGCAGGATTATTAGTGAGTGAGAATGAAATTTTGGGGGGAAGTCTCCAGAGATGAGTGCTAAGCAGAAGTGTTTTACTTTGTTTTTTTTTTGTTGTTGTTGTTGCTGTTGTTCTTTTTCCTTTTAAACAGAAGATACCTATTGCTGGCGGCGTGGTGCAGGGCTGGGGTAAGGAAGGAGTGGGTTCCTTGCAGGTCAGCGCAAGTTCAGGCGGCGGGGTCGAAACAGCCGCTGTGATGGCGCAGTTTATCATTTGGTGAGAGAGGTTTTAGTCGTGAGACCAGTTTCTCTGTGATCTATGTACCTTTTGAAATCACAGTGCTATATTTACCTTAGCAGCGTGGAGGTCCAGATACAAACTTAACTATTTTTTTCAGTATGCTGAGAGTTTAGGAGTGACCAGATGTTATTATAATATTATCTTGAAGTGTGAAGGTGTGGAAACACTGTAAAACAAGGTAAAATAGCAGAGACTCAGCAGAGTCTGATGTGTCATTGACTCAAGCTTATATTTTTCTTAGGAGAAATAGTTTTATTTCCTTGTGGTGCCAGGGCTGGATGTAACCACAAGGCGTTCTTTCTTTGAGGCAAGTCTTTACACTAATGTGAATTATCCTGCATTTGCCATAGGCAAAAAAGTCTGTTGAACAAACATGTAATAACTGATTTGTGTGTCAAAGCCCCATACTGTCATGTGTTGTCCTATCTCTGACTATTAGCAATGGGCAAATATGTAGTTTTGGGATCAAAAGAGTTTAAGACTATGCCTCAGTGTATGTACAAGAATACAGTGAGCTGGTATAGTTCAGGATACAGACTATGCAAACTTTTTGGCAGATTTAATCATGTATATAGCTCTACATCTGCAAAGAAAAAGGGGGAAAAGTAGACTTACTGACATTAGATTCTCTTGGCTACTCTTTATTAATGTTTTTTGCTAGGAGAAGATATCTCAAGGTAAAACCGAAGGACTTGGCCTATCATGTTTAGTAGAAGAGAAATTAACTAGAGTTAAGTGGGTGGAAGTGAGTACGGTAGAAGAATAGAGGAGGATTTAAACAGAAGAGGTTACAGAGGGCCCTCTCTTGTGTGAACAGTGATGAGTGTGGTGTGAAGGAGGAGTCAGAACGGCTGTGGATGTAGTTGTGGCTAGAAGAAAAGACCATTGGAGGGTGTTCTGGGGTTTGTTTCTAAAAATGAGCTTTCTAAATAAGCTTTTAGTGATGTCACAGGGTTATTGGTGTCTCTTGCGCTGTTCAGCTGGAGCTTTCCACATGTGCCGGGATGGTGTGAGCCAGGCCAGGGATGGCACCGAGGGACTGGCCGCGGCGGGCCCAGGGAGGGGACACCGGAGGCTTGCAGGAGTAGGAGGGCTGAGGAGGAGAAGAGGTACCGGCACAGTGGGAAAGCCTCCGGAGGGAGCAAGAACTCTCCCCTCCACGGCAGTATCTCTCCTTTATAGAAACACTTCTGACCTGAAGGCTGGAAGGCTGGAAGAAAGGAGATGATGTGAGTGTGTGTACGTGTGCATGTGTGTGTGTATGTATATCTATGTATATCTAACTACAATCGGTTTTCCTTGATAATTTCTATCTGGAAGGTTTAGGGGGAAGGTCCATGTTTATTTAGGCAAGAAGATATGAGTAAGGAGGGAGAAGCCTAGAAATACAGAGAATTTTTCAGGAAATCCATAATTTTGATTACTGAGTGCCTGCCCTGAAATCCTACCCAGAGCCATATTTTGTGTTGGATAATGAAGTGTGTCAAAGTTTTTAGGGGGAGAAAAGATATTCTTACACCGCTCTAAAAGGTAAATCAGTAAAACCACAGTATATAGCAGAATTTATAAGTTAAATCAATAACCCTACACACTAAAGGAGTGCTTTGTAAGCTAAAACTGCACTACACATCATATTAATCCTTTGAGAGTGTAGAGGGTTTAGGAGATTGGTTATACCATCTGCAGTATCAGTAAAATACAGCATTAGGTTACATGTGCCTACTCAGGCTGGCATCGGTGAATAAGTGTGTGACATTAAAAATGTGACTCTTCTGAGTCGTCCTTTGGTGGTGGAGCGCGCGTACTGGCGCGTTGCATTCACCCTGCCGTGCGCGCGCGCCGAGCGAAAACCAGCCCCTCGGTACAGCTGGCTGGCCTCTTCACTTCGCTTCTGGCGTGTGCATGGACCTCCAAGATGAACACTGCAAAAGGAACAGGAGTTAGGGGGCTGGCATTCCTTTCCGGATCTCGGAGTGGCTTTTCTATGACGACAGAGGCTGCATTTGCCTGGTTTTTAAATGGTGGATGAGCTGGGCACCACCCGGCCTGCGCAGGGGGTCCGGCCCGCCCGGGGCTCTCCCGGGCTCTCTGCACCACGCGTCCAGCCTGCACTTGCAGCAGCGCAGAGCTCGGCTCGACGTGATCCCTAACAAGAGCGCCTGTCCTTAAGGAAGCTCCGGTCTGCGGCACAGGCGCAGCCCTACGCGTGGTCCCAGTTCTTGGAGTTACCCTTGGCTGAGACGGGCTTGCCGTCCACACCTCGCCTTTCCCTTGGTTTATGCTCTGTGAGTGTTGTTTGTTGGTTCAGAACAGCCAGCTTTGACCAAGTAACTAGAATTTAAACTCTTATATTGGGTGTCTGTGATTAAAGTAGGCACATACAACAAGAATTTCCTTCTTTATTATTCTCAAAGGTACTCACAAGCTCTAGGTCCCCTGAAGGCTTATTGGCATTACATTTGAGCCCATAATTTTTATTTCGAAGCTTGTACTTACGTATCTCCTGTAATATTAAGTAACAAGGGTTGACATTTTTGCTCTTCCTCCAAAAACTTCCCTAATTTACATTTGCTGAGCTAGATCTGGGAACATATGTGATGCATTCCTCCTTTTTTTTTTTTTTGGTGGGCCTCAAAATCTAAATTGAGACTTTTGAGCTGCTCGTGAACACTGAGAAACCATATGTGGGGCTGTATTATTTGAATGGCATTCAGAACCAGAGGGTTTGTGTAAGCATGTCATTAAAAATATAGTTCAGGCAGTGAAAGACATGAACCGTTGTTCAACCTATGTGTGAGCACACACATGAGTGTGTTATCCATAAGAAAGATGATAATGGGAGAAGAGTAATAGCATCTTTTTAAATTAAAAAAAAAAAGACTGAAATGGCCTTGTCTGTATAAGAGTTGACTGTGATTAAAGAAAACATGGTGAGAACAACCCTCCTCTAAGGCAGGAGTCACGTCCTGCCCTGGGCAGGCAGCTCCTGCGGCAGGGGGAGATTGTTCAAGGGTAGAGATATGTGTGCTGGTATTTTAAGAAGAAGCAAAGTGTTTGGTATGTGAAGGACAGGGGTTGTTTTAAAGGAGGATTGGAGAGAGGGAGCATTTTATACTTCAGAATGCTTGTGCTTTTGGCGTACTCAAATTTTCTGTTTTTTAATAGCTTTCCAAAAACTTCTTATGAAATCAGTTGCCATAGGTGCAAGCTCCTTATGGATTCGCAATAATTTCAGTTGAGGAAGCAAAGGGTAGGAATAAGTGACCAGCTTTTAGCAAAAGGGTGGGATAACCAGGGAGGGGTTCCTACTCAGGCCGGTGCAATGCAGTGTGTTCCTAAAAGGAATGGAGGATGAGAGGACTGAGCCTGCTGATGCTGCCATGTCAGGCAGGGTGGCAAAGGTGAGGACAAGCCAGGAGACTGCAGGAAGACGTCACAGCAGAGAGTAACGGGAGGACAGTATGGCAGATGAAATTCAGTGTTGATGAATGTAGAACGATGCACAGGAGGAGAAGCGGTCTTTCACTTAGGTATGCAGAGCTGGGAAGAAACCTTGGGTTACAATAATTCTGTGAAAATGTGTGCTAAATGCTCAGTAGGAGTTAAAAAAAAGCTGGATGCCAGGAGTTATTGGGAAAGGAATAGGGAACAAAACAGAAAACAAAGATCTTTATGATACAGAATAAATGGATGGATGGCACACTTGAATACTGCATCCTTGATCGCAGAAAGGATGCAGGAGAAGGAGAGAACATACAGAGAAGGCTAATTAAAAGATTCAGAAAAAATCCCATATGGAAAACATCTAAACGCTAAGGACTTTGCAATCTGGAAAAGAGGGAAGAAAACGAAAATTTATAAACTCTCAAGTGGCATGGAGAAAGCAAATAGAAAATGATAGTTAACTTTCCCAAACTGTGGGCACCAACCAGTATCAAGCGAGCGGTTAGGTGGCAACTTTAAAACAAGCAAAAAGATTTGTCTACACTGTGTAGTTAAGTCGTGAAATTGCCACAGGATATTGTAGACACCAAAAGTTCATATGCTGACAAAGTGTTTGGACAAATCCATCAAAGAACTCTCTTAGTGCCTTAGTGCCAGAGACTGCTGGGGGCTGGAAAGGCTCAGGGGTTGGGAAGAGGCTGGAAGAGGGGGAGGTTCTCTCACCTGTCTGTGCTTGCCCTGCTCTTAAGCTCTCCCTGAGGAGGAGAAGCACAAGTTCTTAGCATATATAGAGTATTTGACTACCCAGTCTCTGATCTGATCCTGTCTGGCTATTCCTGTGTGATTAGACCCACATTATACTATAGTTCAAGCCCATGACAAAAGCAACTCATGCCCTTAAAAATCAATTTGTGTTTTGTGAGAGAATTTGGTGAGCCCTGGGATGTCCCTACAGAGAGGCAGAAGAATTTTTAAAAATAGGCTGAGAAGAAAAGAAATGTGTTCTGTGTGAAATCCTAATTTGCAAAGGTATTTTCATACTTTTGGGGGGTCTTTTTGTCTTAATAGCTATGCATAGTATGTTAGTATGTCACCACATGTGGGTAACAGCGATGCTGATGTCTGGGCCTAATATCTAAATTGAGATCATTTTTGTGTCAAGGCGCTTGCTGTAGCTTTTCAGAGAGACTGAAATGCAGCTGACCCGAATAAAACCTGCACGTTGAAACACCTGATCTTCTTTTCTTTGAGGGTACTGTAATGTGCGCAGTGTCTGTGTTAAATAAGTTGCTTTTTAGTTGGTTCTCCATGTAATGCTGGATTGCAGCAGACTGCGCTCTGTCACACCTGATGACTAAAGCTGTCTCACCCACGCCACGGGAAAGTACTGGTGCATATGAGACTGCTTAGAATCAAGCTGTAGGTTGTCCTCAGATTTCAAATCTCCTGTGCACTTTTTTTAATATGGCCTCTAACTCAAGAGATACAAGCACAAAAGGATTCCAGGCTACAATTAATCAGATAAGTATTTATTTATTTAACTCAACCTTTAGAATTCTGCTGGCAATAGTTTCTTGAGAGTTTCTTCTTTCACTGAGCAAAAGACTCTCATTTAAGGGCTGTTTTCTCTTTTTCAGGCATTCGCCCTGAAAGATTCTGGATTTCATTGGGCATGGTAAGAAATTCTCTCTTATCTACAGAAAAAAAAAAAAAAAAATCAGTTAAGAGCTAGCTGGATGTTTTGTTTGCCTCCTGATATGTTCAAAGTGGAAGCTCAGCTATGGAAACAAGATGCGTTTGCTTTATCTTGTGCATTCTGAAAGAGGAGAGAAAGACATAACTAAAGCAAACATATTGCAGCCATGTGGGACAGCATTCGCTTCTGCAGCACTAGGAAATGGGTTTCTGTCAGGTGCAAGCTGGGGCTGAGGGCGCAGCAGAAACGTCAGAAATGCCCATCTGCGTGATGGATAGCAACATTGTTAAACTCTGTATAATGCCACCTTTTAAATGTGGGGTTGCATAAAATCCATATGGTCTTAATGAGCACAGAGCTGCATTCCTGATGTTGCAGGGGTTGCCTTGTGAGCCCATGGTTGCTAGAATATGGGCAGGAAAATAGACAAAGCTAGGCAATTGGGGAGATGCACTCTGCTGTGAGAGGAAAAGCCTATACTATTTCTATAAATTGAAGCATCAATAGATCTGAATGTTGCTGAAATATGAAGTAGTTCAATCTCATTGAGACTGAGGCTTTAGTCTTGCTAGCACAGCTGTGTCAGGAAGGGATTTACAGTATTTTTGTCATCATTGCTATGCTAGCAAAAGCCCTAGTATATATGCAATTGCACCAGGAAGAGAGAGAAAAAAAAAGAAGGATTTTTTTTTTTGGACAACTTAATTTCCTCATGGAAGTGAGGTAAAACTACCTGCAAAAGGCTTTTTTTGGCTAGCGTAAATTGTCTGTGCTCGTGTAGCTATACCAGTAAACCATTACAAGAGCATTCAAGGACTTGCTGAAAAGAGATAATCTGAAGCTAAAGATAACAAACAATCTTTAGTATAAATTGACTGCTTCATATGACTGGAGACAGAATGTAAAAAGTACATGCCAAATACAGGGATACCACTTTTTTTTTTTTTTTTTCCATTCCTTTCAAAGTTTTCAATTTTTGCCTCATGTTAAAGTTCAAGCCAAGGAAAATTCACTGAGGCATCATGCAGATGTTTCTTCCTCCTTGGGCATTTATTTCCTCGGAGGGAATAAGCGTTGGCGGGCCATGAGGCCATGAGTCCCGGAGAGCCGTGCTGCGGGGCCGTGAGAAGTACCACTTTTTTGGGCAGCACTGAGGGAGTCTTGCTTTGAAGCCTCCCTCCCACATCTGTACTGGGCTTGAAGCCAGGCCTCTCTTCTGTAAAGAAACCCTGCTAAAATTTCTCATTTCATGCCCCTTTATGGCGAGAGTGCGAGCGAGATGGAGAAAGAAAGAGAAGGAGGTACGTGCCAAGCGTGTTGAGGGAGCAGAAGAGGCTCCGGGTTTTGCAGGACACGAGGGCAGCAGGGAAGGTTTTATATTAATTAGCTCCCTATTTGCCATCCCTTGCTCGCACCTCAGAGCTCGCCTCCTCCTCTCCAAAACACATCTGTATTTTCAGACGACTGCTGCCGTTCGAGCCCGCTGAGCTAGCAGAGGCGCTTGAAATAAAT
Source organism: Nothocercus julius (assembly GCA_013398735.1). Lineage (NCBI taxonomy): Eukaryota > Metazoa > Chordata > Aves > Tinamiformes > Tinamidae > Nothocercus > Nothocercus julius. Next base: position 499,071 of record VZSV01000038.1, read on the forward strand.
GCACTCACCAAATAAATGCACTCACCAAATAAATGCACTCACCAAATAAATGTGCTTCCCAACACGTGCCTCTTGTGCATAGGGACACTCGTCATGGATAAGCAGCCGCCTGCTCGTGCACCCAGTTGTCCTTGCTGATAAATGTGAGGGCTCTTGCAAATTCTGTGGGGCAGCAGCTCTGCATGGTAGAAATTGTCCCTAAATTTGTCCTTTTGTCCCGCAGGTGCCTGGCAGTGACGACTGTGCAACCCACTACCACGGCAAAGCTGCAGAGGAGGGGCTGACCTGCGGCTAGGGCAGCTCTCCACATATAAACGTTGTTGTGTGTGTCCGTCTCACCGTGATAGGGTATTTAATGTGTCGTCGAAACAAACTTTGTACCTCCAGATTCGGTGCCACTTTCACCACAGATCCTTTCTTCCAAATGTATTCACTTCAACTTTGGTATCTTTTTTTCTTAAAAAAAATTATTTAAAAGTGCATTTTTCTATGAAAAAATATACCCTGCTGTCATTTTTTTTTTTTGGGGGGGGAAGGGAACCTTATTGTAGACACTGTTGTTTAAGTGAAGGATGGTGTACAGGATGTGAAGTAACTGCTCAGCCAAATGTCAGTGTGAACTCATAAATTCTTTGCGGAAAAAAATAAATATTTTTATTTTCTCTAAATGCTTTCCTGTAAAATTCTTCTAAAGGTTTTTCTCACAAGACAGCAAAATCCAAGAAGATGAGTGTCCCTTTGCTTCTCAGCCTGGTGGCAGGGTTGTTGGGACTTTTGACCAAGCACTCTGAATATGACAAGTCTCCAAAAGGATGAAGCCTACCTTGTTAACCAAGGATATGCCTCATCTGTGGTGAGCAGGAGACTTGAGGATTAGACGTGTCTATTTAAATGCGCTTATCCCTCTATCACCCACCTCCCAAGAAACTGCAAAGACGACTGATGTGAACCTTCTCTGCTCATAAGGTCTGGGCAGAAAGTTGGGCAAAGCTGTTCAGCTAAAGTAATTACTTTTTTCTTTCTCTTCCTTTCATATGCAATGACATCCTGCCTTTTGAAGTATGTGCCGTTCTTTTCACCTTGTTTCAGGAAAATCACAGCTGCTGCTTTTGCATTAGCTGTTCTTCAGCATTTTCTTTCTGATTTGCATAAGGCTTTTTTTTTTTAAACGTATATATTTATATAACAGTCCTAATGTTCAAATATTTTTGCTATCTTTGTATCCTTCAAATGGGTTGTTTAGCCTCTACATACATCATCTTCTAGACTCGTACAGAAGAATGTTGGGAAAAGCTGATACCACAGTGTAGTATTTACAGTATGGTGCGCCATCATGTAACCAGACTAAATAGCAAGGCATTATTCACGAGGAGGTGAGGCTAAATTTGCTGCTGCTGCTGCTAAGTTCTTGGCCGTTCGATCTTGGTACTGAATGCCTGGGTTTCTTTTTATGGAGTGCCTGTTTACTCTTCTATATTTTTACAGAGTAAAAGGCTGGTGGGGAGAATGAGGGTGTTATGTGCAGTAATGTTATAAATAACATTTGCACTCAGATTATTTGCATTTGATTCACTTGCCTGAATGAGTAAAGTTAAATAAAAAAAAAAGTGTTATTTCTTAAAAAAGGGTCAGAACAATAGCATGGATAAGAGGTCCAAAGGAAGTGTTATGGAATATATTTACTGGGGAGTTATTCCCTACCTAGCTACTAACCCAAGCTGAATATTTCTTACTCCTCCCACAGGCTCAGATCAAACAGAATATTAAAACCTTAAAGATGCTGGCATAAGGAAGAAGGAGGCTCTCTGATGTGATGGGCAAGCAGGGAGCAGAACTGCTTTCGTAACGGTGGTGGTGATGAGGGTGGATGAAGGGCAGCGGTGATGGAGAATGGGAAGTGTGCACATAGGGTCTCTTGTTGTTCTTGTGCTTTTGTCCCATAAGCCATAAATTTTGGGGTAAATGAATAGGCAATGTGTACTCTTTGAGCTACGTGTCAATCAGTGTGGTGCCATTTGGTTCAATAATGAGGCATTCAGCGCTGGAAAATGCTGAAAAAACAAGGGGCAGGACAGGGATCTGGGGGAGAGATTTTGCAGTTCCTCCAGCAGCCCGTGTGTGGGGACGGCTGGACAGAGGTGCTGAGCTGCTGGCGTCTTGGAGGGGCTAGGAAGGCACACCGAGCTCTGAGCAAGTAGTGCTTCTCCTGAGGGCTGGCCAACCTGTTTCAGAGTGTTTACGTGTGTGTGATTTTTTTTTTTTCATTTCAAAGCCTAATAATATTGCGAAGTCTAATAATACTGATGCGCCCGTGTGGTTTTATATCATTTTTGATTATGGCGATAGCTTGCTCTGCTGCCACACTGGCCTCCACTACGTTTTCAAACAGTCTCTGACCCGCCTTCCAAGATGATGGTAGTAGATGGTAGACAGGCCATTTCATACGTGCTAGGCTTTCTTCCCCTGTTCCTCCTCCCCAACACAGCCAAACACTGGCCATGGCTGATGGAGTTCTTCTGGCTTGTTCTTTCCCGGCATTTGTCCCCAAAGGTATGTGCATCCACATGACCCTTCCTGGGAGCGGGGGGATTCAACACAACCTTTTGCCCAGCTGTTTCCTCGGTGCAGCAGAGAAGATGGTGGAAGATGCCGTTTCCTGCTTGTAACAGCTGTTTTCCCTGTCCTTCCCTGCTCCTTATCAAATCCTTGAATCCTGGCATGGCAGCTTGTTGTTGCTCAGCCTCTGGGCCTGGCCACTGTATCCGGGAAGGGGATCCGAAACCTGGAGGGCCTGAGGCAAGGGGACCCTGAAGAAGCTTCCGGAATAACAGGTCAAGCCTTTGTTCCCTTTTGAAATTTCATAGAAACGCCTGTGAGTGTCCAGGGCAAAGCCCTGGAGGCGCAGAGGGCAGTGCTGGAGCGAGCAGCGCGCCGGGGTGCGGGTAGGCGCGGGCTCCTGCGGCCGCCCCGTTACACAGGGTGGTCCCGTGCGCCCGAGGACGTTGATTTGCGTCTTGGTTCAACACTGAGCTGAAGCTTGTGTCTCTTCTGAGACGTCTGCTGCGGTTAGAGCTCTGGCTGTGAGTCAGCTGAGGAGTACTTCGTTAACCCCGGCATGTATTTAAGTAACGTTTTACATCCGGACTTTGAAACCAGCTTGACCTCCTCTTTTGAGAACAGCAGTAAACTGCTAGAGAGTTTATGGCATGATGTAGTCTACCAGCTCGTTGTATTATGCCAAAAAGGCAGTGGGCACTGTGACGTCGTGGACTGAGAAGCAAAATATCACCATGGATGAAAACTGGCGAGGAAGGGAAAAGCAGAGGGTGAGGGCAACCCGCTCTAGTGGAAAGGCCCAGTTTGGTGTTGGCCCTCTGGAAGATGGCTAAGACTCCTGTCACCCATTTGTTACCGGTATGGAGAGAGGGGTGAAATGATAAAGTAGCAACATTCACAGCAGAGAGAATTTTTTAGCCTACTCAGGAGCAATGGGTACTCTAAGGACTTTCAGAAAAGTGTGCAGTTTCCTACTGGATTGTCCCTTGTTACAAGGTGGGTAAATGCCAAGTCAAGCCAACTGGAAGAGAGGGTCCTGCAGACCTCAGTGTGACAGCACAGTGGGGACACTTGCTCCAATTATGACCACTTTAAAGTGATACTAGGTTGCACATTGTTCAGAAATATTTCAATATTGAATAATTGGGATAATATTATACAGCTTTTTATATAAACCATTGCCTGTGGTTTCAACCAGAGAGCAATGTGCAATGTTCACCTCTCCAGTTCAAAAAGGATGTGGCTGAAAGAAGGGAATTCGGAAGAAGGTGACAAGAACATCAAATAACTTGGAAAAAGTTCTGCCAGAAGAGCGACTGCAAAGTTTAACTTAGAAAATATAAAAGAAGAGAAATGGTACAAGTATGGAGCCTAATGGGTATGTCGGAGACCACAGCTTGGGACTTTGTGCTCTTCTCATGGTATGGGCCCAAACTTGCACTAGGCAGAATTTGACAGTTATTCAAAAAGATAACTATTGCAATGGCAACATTTCAGGCTCCATATCATAAACTCTAATCAAATTTTGAGTGGGGAGAAGGCTGGGCAACAGCCGCAGTCCTATCCATGGGACAGTAAGTTTTGACAAATATATCTGCATCCGCAAAGGGATGGTTACTTAGCTACTTCATGCTCCAGTTTTCAGACTGTTACTTGAGTGTTTCCTGATTTATCCTTCTTCTGAAATCCTGTTTACATTCTATAAGGGAAGTTAATAATTCAGAGTACTGTGCTCATTTATCCAAAAAAAGCCTTTGATAGAGACATCTAGTGCTTGTGCTATTCCATTGTCATTCAGCTGCTGTGTAACTTTAACTTTCAAAATATCTGCTTTAATATCTAAATTCTCACTAGTTTGTGGACTTTGGAAAAAAGCTGTGTGCTTAATGGCTTAATTAGCTGGTCTAAGGCCACCTACTTAGGTGTATATGAAATAAGCGTGTGTGTGTGTGTATGTGTATGTGCATGTGTGTGCACAAATGAATTTATCCAGAAACCTCATAGGGTATTGCCTGGTAAGATGCAAATCAGAATAACAGTTCTGTTTTTATTTTTCCCTAGTGGCTTTCATGACACCCTTCTTTCAGAGCTGTATACAGAGGGCTCTTTCCCCAGTGGGCCGTGGTTCCCTTCACAGTGTCATAAGGATGGCTGCAGATTTGAGAAATTGTTCCTTCACGCAGAGTCTTTTTTTTTTTTTTTTTTTTTTTCCCCAGATATTTTGCCACTGCTCTGACTCCATATGTTTCCTGTGTTATGGTAGTGCACTGGTTAATTTTTCCTAGAGGCATGATCCATCTCTACAGTGACGTGTTTGATGATAAACTTGCTGGAGAGCATAGAAGCTAATACATGGCCTCAGATATTTTTGCACTTCTTGGAACACAGATATTAATCTAAACATCCATGTGCCCTTTGTATTGATTTGGAGTATATGGAGACATTGAACAGCTGATCTCTAAAAAGATCTGTCATGCAGAGCCTTTCCCTCTGTTTAGTTTCCTCTAAACAGTCCTCAGTAAACAAGTTATTAAAAAAAGAATGGACAGGAAATCTGAAGCTTGATGGTTCCTTCTGACAGGAAGCTTCTTCTACTTTTTTCCTAAAGAAACATGGATAAATTCATTAGCCTTTTAATGTAAGTATTGTTAAGGAATCTCTCAGGCTCATAAAGAAAGAAGTTTTTATTTCAGAATGGTATGTATCTCCAGATAAAGATCAATTACTAAATTATTCATTTTCCCTCTTTCTCCATTTTGCTGTGGCCTTCATTTCTAGGTGGCTGGAATGATTAATGGGATGTGCTGGGTTAATGCCTTATGTTTGGGTACTCAAATGATAGAAGCAGCTTTGTGCAGAGCTTTTAGTGTGGGTGCAAGATTGGAAGATATTCCGAAGGCAGCCGATTGGGCACAGCACTTCCACTTCTCTCAATTTAGCCATAAATCAATTGTGAGTGATTTTCCCACAGTAATTTTTCATACAGTTTGAACTGGGGTAATGAACATCCCTGTCCTGGAGTGAAATTGTGATTTTTCTAGATCTCGTTGGAAAGATGATCAAGATTTATGAAGGGTGACGATGTAAATCCATTACATTTTCCTCTCCTCTTTGTTTGCCTCTCCATCTCTTCTCCTCACCTCTGACTCCCTCCACCCTTCTTTCCTTCCTTCTTTTCTTCACCCACCGCCTGACCCAAGTAGCTTTAAGAAGTCCACAGAGCTGCCCATATCGCATGACAGTTGGCTCTTGCTGCATAAGCAGTCATTTATCATTGACTGGTAGCAGGAAACAGAAATAATCTAACCCATAAGTATAATACGGTTCAAAACATGTAACAGGAGAATGTGAGCAACTTCCTACCGCTCTGAACAACTTCTTTTTAATCTTAATCTATTACATTCACTTTTAATGTTGCTTGGTATCAGTGTGCAATTCTACTCAAAAAGAAGCTTTGTAGAAGTGACACTGTGGAGTCCTATATTCATTTTGTCTCCTCCCTAGTGTTTATGTGTCTAATGCTCACAGTTTGAAAGCTAAAGGTTGCTGCATTTTCCTGCTCCTGACAGTCCCCAAATCCACGCTGGGCTCTGAGACACAAGGTGGAGCCTTCTTTTTTCTTTTTTTCTTTTTTTTTTTCCCTTCTCCCCTCTCATCTCTGCCCCTGGCAGGTGTACGGCTGCTGGTATTGAGCAGCAACCTCTGTGTCTGCTGAGGGTGCCCTTTGTACCACCACCACCACCAACAACCTTCCCAACGACTACCTCGGGCTACGGCATTAATGTATCAGGAAATATTGTGTTATATTGTGCAATATAGTATTTCTGTCTTACTTTTTTGGTAGGCACAATGTTGAATTGCCATTCATTAGAACCGGGGCAGAGAACCTTTCCTTGGCGAAGGCAGCCAGGGCTCTCAGAGACACTTGGAAAGTTGGATGTAAAAAAGCACCTTGGTTTTTCAGCACATGATGAAGTTCACACGAGCACAAAAGTGTTTGGCTGCAGTGTGCCTGAAATCAAGTTTCAGGCTGTATCTGGCCCCTGGGCCAGGAATTCCTTGTTCCTCTATCAGACAGTGTCTAATAGTAGTTGAAAGGGAGATCTCTTAGAAATGATTTTGCAAGTGACTCTGGAGAGACAAAGAAGGTAAATTCCTGTAGACTTACAAAGACTGCAGTCAGAATATTGAGTGAAACTCAAAGTGCAGCGCCGTGCTTCCTCCCTGCATCCCAGGCTTCAAAGATTGAGTTTTCAAAAGAATGTGGGAAATTGGGTCGTTATTATACAGTTTAAAAAAGATCTGAGGTTAGCAGCTCTCTTGCTTTAGCCATGGAGGAACTCTGATTCAGGATTAGTAGGATGTATGAACTGGATTTGCCTCCGCCTTTAACATGAAAATCTAATAAATTGTATTTAACTCGGTGAGTGAAATTCTGCTGCCATTGAAATTGATGTCAAAATTTCCATTGGCTTTTGTGAGAATAGGATATCACCCTATAAATATAAAAACAAAATAGAATCTATGTCTTAAAGCCAGCTATTTCTGTCAGGAAGTACTCATCATAAGACTTTTTGAATATCTTGTTTTTAGAAAGCAATTTAGTTTTCTCACTCAGAAGTAATTTTTCTGCCTTTTAAAAATGTCTAAAATGTACTTTTCAGTAATTATTGCTTAGAGTGACACTTTAAAAGAAGTGAAGGTAATAAGGGGGTGGAGTTAGTTAGCATCAAGTAAATATGCATTGCTATCTTTTCTGAAAGGAGCTTGAATTTCTATTCCTCTTCGTGCTCCCCCTCCCCTTTCTTCTTGGCGAGTAATACAAGAGGGAGTTGTTGTAACAGCTTTGTAGACCCTGAGTAGTTTTCGGAGTTTATGGGACAGTATTTTATAGCTACGTTTTGTAAGCAGTGGTGTATTTTGGAATGGCCATGAAACGTTACAGTTGAGTTTTCAAAAAGACAGGGTCTTGGCATAGGTTCTTGAAGGGAGCAAAAATGACTTCAGAGTGTCTTTGAGCATTTCTCATCCCAGCGATGGCCCCGGGGCTGCCTTGTTTTGTGGGTGAATGGGTCTGTCCCATCAGGCAGGAATTTGTAGGTGTACGAATGGTTAGAGTAAACATCCAGGTTGTCCATGCCCTTCTTACAGCAGTGGGAAATGATGGATACCTCAGTGGCTTATACAGATGCCTTGATGTCCTTACACCTTCCCAGACTCAGGAACTTACAAAACTAAAGGATACAGTGATAAAGTAGTAGTAAAAAATGCAATGTCTCCCTGGCTTCTGTTTCTCTTCTTTCTCTGCAACGGGACTCTGAAGGAAACCTCTCTTCAGCTTGTTTCTGACACCACCTTTGTGTCAGGAATTACCCTCCTAGAAATGAGTACCACCTGCACACAGCTCAGTGGGCAGTGTTTTCACACGAAGTATGGAAATGGTTAATATTTAATCTTCATGCAAGAAAATATGACTTGGAGGAGGCGGAAGGGAAAAGCAGGAGGTTAGGGTAAGCAAGAGAGAGACATGGCTTTCTACTTTATTGCATTCTTAATTATTCTTCCTGCTACTTCACCTTTCCAGTGTCTCAGCATGTAAGGTACATCTATTTTACTCCACATGTGTGCCTGTTAAATTTGATCTTCATTTCTTTTCCATATGCACCTATTTCTTCAAATGACCACAGGCCAACATTTTGGGTCAGTGTAGAATTTGCTCTGGAATATATAGCAAGCTTTGACAAAAAAAAAAAAAAAATCTAACTATATAATAACAGTGTAAGTTTAAAGATGTAAATTGATGGTTCACATAAAGATTATAAGACATTTTGGTTGCAGGCTGTTAACTGTGTTACTAGAACATTACAGAACTCTAACCTGCAATGTCAGCAGTCCAGAGTTTCACCCGCTAATTAATTAACCTGTTTTCATCTCTGGCAGATTTGGCATGCAACGATAGTCTCCTTGCATATTCATTTTTTAATATGAGTTAAACTTGTAGCTAAAAATGTTATAATAATAATGGGATAATAGAACAAAAAATACCTGAGACCACATTTCTTCTGTTGAATGCCAAACCCAATTATAATATTACTTACGTGTGCAGCTGGCGTAAATGTAAAAATTATATCCAGATTTGAAAGCCTGATGAAAAATTACACTGGAAAATATCCTGCATTGAAGATTATAGGCACCTCTTTTTTAATGCATGCCTGCAACTGAACATAAAACAAAGAGTTGGTGCCTTACTCATATGAAAAGATGGACTCTGCTTTACTTATTATCTCATAAAACATATTTTTCCTGTTTCTAGGAGGAACAGATTAAGACATTTGAACACCTCAGCTAGACTTCTTAGAGGTTGGCTGGAAGTTAGAGAACATATGGTGTTTTGGGTAAATAGAGAGCCAGTAAGAAGATATTTGAAATCTTTCGGAATATATAAGCCAATCAAATTCCCACTGGGATCTGACACTATTTCATGGAGCTTGTATCATGTAACCAGTGTTTAACTAGAGCTAAAAAAGGAAGCAACCGGCCCAAGTTAATTCTCTGCGTTCCCTCTACAGTCAGTGAGCTAAGGAGGGAAATTCATTGCACTTAACTTAGATGTCTACATTGGAATTAAATGAATCTTCAGTTGCCTGTGTCCTCGCTGATAATAAAAGGAGCTAGCTGGCAAGATTAGAATACGTGCCTGAACTTTTAAGCAGAGCACATTAGGTGAGATGAATCCCGTCCCAAATTTATTATTTTCCTACAATGTGGTCCTGGTGGCATCGCAGTCAAATAAGCCACCATTTGTGTTAACTAACAACTGTTGTGCAGTGTAAACTGGATAGAAAAAAAGCTCAGGATGAGGCATGTCCAAAAAGTGGGACAGGGAACAGAATCACAGAATCTGGGTTTTTTTTTTTCTTTCTTTCTTTCCCCCCCGCTTCCCCTGGGAACTGAGGGCTTCCAGCATCCCAGAACTGCTGGAGAAGTTGGAGCGCTTGGGACTGCCAGATCGCAATTGTGCCTAGCAACAAGGGCTGTTTGCTGTTGAGACTGAAGCAGACGAGTTTAGTACACCCTGTTCTAGATGGGAGTTCATGGGCTGTCTGTTTTGCTCTTGCTGGGGGAAAAAAAAAAAGGGGAGGGATGAAAGAAATATCCCAAGTTTATGCTCTCCTTTTTGCTTAGTGATTGTCACTAATGCAAGGGCTCTGAGGAGCTGCGATTTTGCTTCCTCCTTCCGAAGGAGGACGTGGATTTGCTCCCAAGCAGAGTTGCCAGCACCACCGAGTCCTCCTCCTTTCAGAGCAGCATCTCATTGACTGCAGCAGCTTTGGGCCTGTGTTGAACTCTGCTAACAGAAATAGAGACAACGGTGACAGAAGTCATGTCTGTCCAGTGCAGAAACACAGGATTTGGGGAGGGGGAGGGAGCCCAAAGGATGCAGTATGAACATAAATTACTAATATTTAACATGCCTTGCCTTTTTCCTGCGCTTCAAATCTAACTATTTCTAGTGTAGAGCTCCACACAGGAGTCTTTCAGATAGTGGGATAAATGCTGCTAGGTTTTAAAGCCTTCTGTGAAGCAGTGGGCTTACGGTAAAGCAAAATTCCCATTTAAAACAATTGTTACGCACTGCATCAGTAAAGGTACAAAGCCAGTGCATCAAATGAAATGCTTTCTCTAAGTTCCCTCCTGCGTGACTTTAAGCCTCTCTTTTAAAAGGTCTGTTACATCCAATTGGGATAAAACCAGTAGGACAGTGGCTGATTGCTTTCCTTTGCTCTTGTGTAGCAGGCACTGGCTTATCTGAGCTGAATCACAACGAGCTCTGCTTAATTGTCGAATGCGTCACCCCTCTGAGGCACCTCAGAAACAGGTGAGGTACCAGTGACATCTCATGAAATGTTCCTGTGTGGGACCTATTTTGGCATCCGGTTTCCTTGCCTGAGGTGGAACTGAGCAGTGCATGCAGAGCGTGCTTACCTGTGTCCACGACGCACCTGGGAGGAGCGCCGGAAAAGCGCAGCACCTCTGAGAAGTGCTCCTCAAGGAAACAGCTATGGTTAGCTCCCTGCAAATGTGATGATTCATCGAAATCTCGTCGCATGCCATTTTAACGGCTTTGCATGTGCCATGCTTACTTAAGCGTCTGTCACCAAACACATCCGCTAGCCCGAAAGGACGATAAGATGATGAATTCACAAGGACTTTTTAGTCTTCAGGATTTGATGCATATCAGCTTTTTGGATAAGGCTTTTTGGAGAGACAATATTCTGGAGAAAAACAAAAGCTGATATACCTCCGATTATGGCACTATCTAAAAAAGCCTTATGTAATGTAAAATATTTTTTCTCCTTTTTATTTATCATCTTCCGTAAAAAACAATCTGATCACTAAAAGTTTTGGTGATGTCGTTGATTTGTCAAGCTAACACACACAGCTTATCTCCTTGTTTCTTTCTGGGATGACTGAGGAAATGGCAAAAAGCCAACCCCAGCAGCAACTGATCCCTGCCAATATGTTAGGCCTTTTCTATTGGACTTTAGACTAGAGTAGAGCAGACATTACTTTTGTGTTGCTGATGGATGATTTCTTAGTCATAGCTCATAGACAGATTTATTTCTGACCTGTCTAGAATATTTGACTTTGTGAATAACGCATTGCAGCTGATTCGCCTTGAAGATCCAGCAAAGATGTAAGCAAATGATATGGATTCGATCCAGCTTCAGCGACTGAGCTGTAATGCATAACTGCAACTCTTCCCCTGATATTCTTCGTTGTAAAATCTCACTAAATGTCATCCTCTCTCCCATCGTTATGTAAGCACTACGAGAAAATTAGCTATGCCATAAGCATGTATGGGCATCTGTATTTTGCATCAAAAAAAGATAATGCAAAACTTCTGGCTATTTCCATAACAAGGTGAAAAAAAAATGCTTAGCTGAAAAGTTTCATTCTGAAAATCCCAGCAAAAATAAAAGGAACAGAGGAGAAAAGATAGCACTCTGAACACACACCAGATAGATAGAAAATATATACAACTGTTCCAAACATCATGAAAGAATGAAGTCACCAGGGCACCTTGGACTCTTGGACTTTTTTTTTTTTTTTTCCTTCATAGATAATCAATTACTCCCAAAACATTTTTTACCTCCTCTTTGCAGATTTTTTCCATATATAGAAAATACATAGAAGTTATATTTTGATACAGTGTTCCAAATATCTTGAGCTCAGACTATATTCTGTTTCAATTGAAAGTTCTTAATTTGGCCCCAGAATTACTGAGGTATCCATTTAAGTTCTTCGAGTAAAAGTTGCTCGTCCATAATATGCTGTGGTAACTCTCTTGATACCAAGTATTCATCCACTGGGAGAAGTGATCATTGAAAAATGGAAACAATGTTTGGATGTCTGGCTCACAATTTTGTCATTTTCTTGCAGAGGTCAGGATTACCATCCATCTTGAATCTGATTTGAATAATCCACTTTACAAAAATTTACCTGGAAAGAGGCCAAAATTGTCCTTAACCAGGGGACAGAGAGGAAGAAAGAGATTCTTGAGGAATGAAAGTATGTACTGATAAGTGGACTTCTGGAACAGGTGCTAAAAATAGCTCCTGCAAAGACGTTACGCAGACAGACTCTCGATTGTGTCACCCTTAGCATGAGTGGGCGGTAAGGCTTTTGCCCTTTTCTTTTGTCTTCCACTTTTAGAACTAGCCACTTTGCTGCCAGATTTTTAATGTCTTCAAAAAACATGTAGATAACTGTGTTCTGGACTTGTGATAGGGTAAAACACCCTAAACAGCAGCAGAATTCCTCTTGACTTCACCAAACTTAAGATTTCATTTGTACTCTGAATTTGCATCAAGTGTAGTAGAGTCTACAGTATAGTTTAAAAGTGATCTCTTAAGGATCACCATTTTTCTTTCATAACATCTCAGGAGATACATGCTCCAAGGAACATTATATTTTACCTGTTGCCTAAATGGATTTTACATGATAGATCAAAAGACATGTAAAGGCGTGGCTGTAGCCTTTATTTACGCTATATGTGTATTACATTTTTCCTTGCTATACCCTTATGAGTGTAGTCATCAAATAAGCAAACATTTGAAATAATACATTTGGGTACTTTTAAAAACAAAGTATGTGACTAGTGTCCTGAATCTTAACTGTAAAACTCTTGATTGAGATGAATCGAAGTTTTTACCTTGTTTTTGTTTTCCTTCAGTATGTGTAGTTGAGCTTTGGATCTAGTGTAAAAAGACAAATGTTGAAAAATATAAAAAAAAATAAAATAGATGATGTTTATATCAAGTTAGAGTGGTACACAAGCATACAGAGCATGGTTCAAAACTGTGTGAGTTCTGTGAATGAGTCTAGCTGGAATGTAGGATTTTCCCTCCTCGTTGGCCTGAATTCGCTGTAAGCAAACATAGGATTTACTAGGTGCCTAAAATGAGACATCCCTCCTAGGCTGGTGTAGCATTTTTTTTTTTTTTTTCACTCTTGTATGGTCTTTCTAGTAGGTTGCTCCTCTGGTTGCAGCATTCATTTCCCAGGAGCAGTATTTGAAGCTTCCCTTCTCTTGGAAGAAATAAGCATTTTTTCAATAGTCTTGAGTTATTAACCAGTGATATATAAGAAACAGTTTCTATTACTATAAGCTCCTCAGAAGGTACCCATTATGGAATACTCTTCAAAGCCCAGGGTGAGCTTTTCAAAGGTATGTGCTTTGATGGGGAGCTGGATTCCTCTCATTCCCTGATGTGTCTTTGAAACTGCCCCCATGTGACTAAGACCACGTGTGCGATTGTGTGCCTAATTTGCAAGCAGTCATAATGATCATACAGTAATAGGCCTGCAACTGAGTCTGCATTTTGTTCGTAACTCCAAGTGCCTTTAGCTGAATTTTCAAAGACGCTGAATTCTCACATCTCCTACTACTTCTGTGGAGCTGTAGGTGCTCCGGGAGGGAAAATCAAGCCACTGACATACTGAAAAATTAGAGCTGTGATACGTATCAGTCAATCACATATCTACTGATCATTTGGAAGTCTGACTTACGAACTGGGTCTTTCCGAGTTTAACAGGGGCTATGAGAAGACCGTCTTTCAGGCAGTTTTTGCTTTCAGAATTTTCCCTTTTTCTCATCTTCTCACCCAAACGTCAGCCTTGCATTAGTAGTATTTTCTGTTCACAGGCTGCACCCATGATTCTGTTTTTTACGTTAGGCATTTGGTAACTCCAGAGCTTGGTGGATATTCTGTTTTTTATTTTATTTTTTTGATACCGTATGTATATGCAGCTCTTCAAATCTAGGTTTTGGATGGTCTGTAAACTAAGCTATGATTACTTTCTCAAGGCTGATGTTCATTTTTAAAACATAGAAACAAAAATAAGTAAAAATCTCTATCCATCCTGTGTCTGCAAAAAATGCCTCTCCCCCTGACGTTTCCTGAACGTTCATCACTTATTTTGTGAATACTCATACATGTTCACATTTACAGATGTAAATAACTCCATAAAAAGTCATTGGAACTATTGGGATGGAAGTAGGGTTAAACAAGTAGCTTTATGCTTGCAGGAACAGGAGCATTCTTTGTATCTTTTCTCCAGTGCCAACCTTTATAAATCATGTTACACTTCAAAAACATCATGATATTGGCTGAAAAATCATGGGGCTTTATAATAAAATGTGCATTCCTTTTATTTGCCTTCTGGTTTTGATCTTTTATCTTCAGCTTAGTGATGTTTTCAAACTACTCTCTTCAATAACGAAGGCTAGAAGCATCTGGGTTTCTATTTTAAAGCAAAAATGAAATCCTTACATAAACATATCATTGAAGTAACTGGGCTTTAAGAAAAACACCAAATCAAAAGACACAGAAGAAAAGTGTGAGGTAGAGGTGGAGGAGCCTTAAACAGAGAGCAAACGAAAAGTGTAAAAGAAAGAATATCTTTTGTAGTAGTTCAAAGCTCAAGAGTCACCAAAGCAGATACCCATGAAACCACGCGAGTCTTTAAGACAAGCCAGTTTCGGGATTCTCTCAACCTTGCGGTACTTAATTCAGACCTGCTATAAAACACATTTGGACTTTACCCAAACAAAAATCTAATGTCTGGATTTTTGCAGGCACTAAAGGTTTATTGATGAGCAGTAGTAGGAATTTTGTATTGTTTGGTTACGTATGTTGGCATCTTTCACTGCAGTGGCTGCTTGCAGTGCTGTCTGCAGCCACCTCACTCATGGGTGGATTTCTCTTCCCTTCATTTGCCTTTCATTCTGCAAGGGCACCTAGGAGAAATGTGATGAAAACAGCACTGCTCAAGTATACTTTATTCAAGTTTATTCAAAATACGTTATTTTTAGCATTATTTTTAATATGAAATGTTTCACCAACCAGCTGGAATTATGCAAATCCTAACACATGCATTCCTCACTAATCTGCACTCTTGGATGTGCTCCTTACATTCATTTCATTTTATGAATGTCTTTCCAGCATACTTCCCTACAATAGGAGATTGAAAAGCTTGCAATTTTCCTCTTGCTTGATTCTCCCATTGGGTTTAGTTACTATCTGAAAAAATAAATTGATGTCTTTTTTTATCCATTTGGGGGAAATCACCTACCTGCTAGCATAGATGAGCGGGGAGAAAAATGAGGGCTCCCACATTTCAAGAACTCTATTTTTTAATGGTTCTTTGACTCACTGTTTGTAGTATAGGTGATTAGGGCTGCCTTGGAAGGAGCTCTGAAGGTCTGAGAAATTTTTCAGTGTTTTGGTCTCAAGCCATAATCTTCTAAGCTCCATCATTCTCCCTAATATCACCAAACTATCATTTCTGTTGGGCCAATTGCTGAGTGGGAGGAAAAGGAAAAGTTGATTTAATGATGTTGCCTGTTTGACATGAAGCTGTTTGTGGGCCAAGGGGACATAGACACAGCCCCTGGTGTTGTCCTCATTGCCCCAGGGCTATTACTTGAGGAAAACGTGCAGCCTTTCTTGTACAGTTTTCCTTCCCTCTAAGGACAGCTGGCATGTTGTCAAATGAAGCTTACTTGTTTGCCCTGATCCTCCTGTATTTTTGCACTCCTGTCAGTTTATGTCAGGAAGCTTTCAGTTCCTCCTGGTGTGTTTTCAGAGGCAGGAGGTGTTTCTACTCGTGTCCTCAATCCACTTCCTCATGGGGCAATTCTGATTTTCTTGCACTCTAGCATTTTTTTTCGTTTTTGCTGGGGAGCAGGAAGATTTCTCCCAGAGGTGAGCAGCCGAGTTCCCCAGATTGAATTCCCATGATTAAATGACAGTCTAAATCTTTGTTTTATCCCTACCTCGTACATGGTCTGTTTTAAAGCTATCTTGGAAAACTCATTCAATTTTAAAAACCTATTTACACCTGTAGTTCACCTTGTCTCCCTATAAAGGACTTTTCAAACCTGGTAGCTTCAATAATTTGTTGTGTCTCTTCATTTTTGCTGAACTTGTGATTTCCAAATTGAATTGGTGCAAGGTTTATTTGCTGCTGTTGTTTTAGTTTTATACAATGGAAGATAAAACATACAGTAAGAGAGTTTTTTTCAGGCTTTTCTTTTTCCTGCCTAAAATAATAAAATGTCTCTGAGGCTTTTAGTTAAAAACTGGAGATTATTTTGCCTAAAGTCTCTTGGGGCTGAAGTGATCCTCCTTGGGTATACCTGTGCAGGAGCTAGCACCTTTGGGTCTTAGCTACCATCTGATGGATGGTAGGATGTTTCACTGCAAGATGCTTGCCCTGCTGCAGTCCATGTCCTTTCTTAAGCAAGAAGGAACATTCAGAGTTGCTATCACTGTGCATGTTGCTCACTACTGCAAGTTTATATTAGTTAGAGATCAGGTGGGTTAGATTTGTAGTTGCCCATCCTCACCATTATCTCAGAGGAGTAATAGGGGTGAAAACCTTCATTGCTGAGTCAATCCTGCCTCCTAACTGCTCTTGTTAGTGCCATTCTTTCATCTGCTTGTGTCCTGAATCTGGTCTAGGTTTACTAAAACTGTTTTCTGGAGCAAATGGAGCTTCTCACTGAGCTTTCATTGCTAAAAAGTGAAAAAAAATGGACAAAAACAGTTTTCCTGCTCAGGCTTCTTTGAGAACCTTTGTAAAAATGTCTTTTATTTTACGAATTTATTGCTATCAGTCTGTTGTAAACGTTAGGTATCACCAGCTCAATCTTAGCTAATTCAAATGAGACTATTCAGCTGAGACTCACTGATGAATTGTATCTTGACCATAGTACATTTGATTGTTGATTTTAAGTATTTTGGCACTGTAACTATTTCCTCTGGTGTAATGGTTAACCATAACTGTTAACCCTGTGTGCTTATAGCATCATACCATGATTGCTTTACAACCACAACAAGTTCTTTCTATTTATTCCTTCGACCGGCAAGTTTGCATTGTAAAACAATCTGTCCTGACTCATTTGATATGGTTTCTGGCTTCTTTAACGTTTTGATAGAGTTGCAAAATGTTCCTGTTTACAATTATTGCCATCCACATGACCTTGATTTCATACAGAATATCTCTTGATATATGCAAGGTCTTTCTGAATAATTTGAAGACTTGCCTGAAACAAGAGATTAACTAATTATACCCTAAATTTGTAAGGGTAAGGCATATAATTGGGGCTGTCAAACTCCTTATGAATTGTGCAAAACAAAAAGACATGTATCAGATGTTTTTTAAATAGTGTAAGCTTAAGCATTCAGAATACAGCAAAGTGAATGGAAGAATGACAATTTACATTTTGAAAAATATATGTGTGGGTTTAGATAGTTTTCTAAAACACTGCTCTTACTCCTTTAGGTCAATCTTCTGCTTTAGATTCCTTTATCCGGTTTAGTAGGAAAGAAACTTTTGTTTCGCTGTGTACGTTTACTTGCAGTGGTGCCAAGATCACTGATTAGAACTTCTGTGTGATATCGCTGTGCACACAGTAAATACCTAGCACAGGCCATGGATGCTGTAAGACTGGCAGCAGTATCTCTTGGTTGGCATTGGTGCAACATTATACAGCCTCTCTTCGCAAACATACCTCCTGATACCTGTTTTAAATAGTTTTAATAGGCAACTTGAAAATGGGCACAGTGAATATCTTTACAGGGACCAAGTCGGGGTTTCACCCTGGCACTTAACGGGCAAGGGGTTTTTGGTTTTGCTGGGTGTGTGCTGGTCGGAGTGGGTTCCTGTAGGAGAATTATATTCCTCTTGTGGGAATTGCCAAGGCTCCAGAAGCATATGCTTTTCAAAATGGGAATACAGACATGCTCAGCATAAGGCAATGCATTTATTACAATCAGGTTTCTCATGTTTCTGAATTACAAACAGCGAATTACTTTTTCCTTTGTTGTCTTGCCATGAATCATCCAAAATTGACGTCAAAGGAGTCATTCAAGGATTAATTTGATTACATACATACATGCATACAGAGAGAGATGTTTATCCTTAAACAACATTGTCTATCTGCCTGCACTGACAGTGAGTAACACTGGATCTTTTGGAGAGGAATGGAAGACTTCTCCCTGCAAATCCCCTTTGAAAAATGGAAATGTCTTCCCTTTCGAGACATGAAGTCAACATATACCCATGTACTAATTACACTTAGAAAAATATATTGCACTTGGAGGAAACAAAAATTAGGTTCATAAAGATTTCCACATGGTGAGATTTCCCTACATAGAGAAAAATCTTCCATGCGGAGAAATTTCATCTCATTAGAATCTTTTCTGCAAAATATCAAAATACGTTTACATTTTCAAACTGGCTGCAAGTGAGATTGTTTTTAGGCAAGGGGTGAAATAGGTGCGTGGTTCTCTTATGAAACTTCCTAATCCAAGGAGACGAGTTGCCAAAGGTTAATTATATATGATATAGAAATGTTTCCTATTGTCTTGTGCCATCTATAAAATGTAAGCACAGTCTTAACAAGAATCAGCAGCACATGGTGCTCTTTAGAAGCCAAAACAGTTCCAACAAATCTGACAATAGGACTGGAGGGATGAAATGTGTTTCTAGAACATATTTCTCTGTTTTTCCTCTAGTGAGGCAGTGTCAGAAAGTGGGGAGAGGTGGGACAGTGTAAAATGGTGAAAAGAAATATTAAAGGAAGAGGAGGAAAGAAGGGAGCTGAAGAGGGATTCTCTTTGAAACGCCCTACATGCTTTGCATAGCAATGCATCCCTTTTCCTGGTCCAGTCTGGCTATGTCTAGGCTCAGAAATAGATGAAACACGTGGTTCACCCTGACATAGAGCTTGTGCAAATGAAGCGTCTGAAAGTCCGTGTGAGCCTCTCTGGCCCAGGAGCTTCCCAGGGAAATGGGGCACGTAGTGTGTGTTGAGGTCTCATCCAGACTCGGAGCTGCTGCTTCTGCAAAGCACACGGTCCCTAAAGGACACTGTTTATCTTATATCACAGCACTTTTATTTTTTTTGTACATAGCACAGATATCAAAAGATGTAAGTGCTTTTAAAATACGGTTTAAATGCTCTCTTAACAGTATCTGTTACAGTCACGGCACAGCATTTATATCTGTTTCGATGGGTGAGACTCCTTGCGATTGACAGTTTGCTTTTGATACAGAGCAAATTAACACCGATAAGGAACTTGATGGCACTGCAGAAAAGTAATACACCTCTGCCACAGGGTCAAGCAGAAATCAAACCATGTGCCTCTGTCTTAAAAAATGTTGACAGATTTCAGCATCCTGAGGGAAGGGGTGGCGGACATTGGGAAAAGCCCAGAGAAGTTTGTCTTGAGCAATAGCGTGGAGCCCACCAACAGCTGGTTGCCTAGTGATGGTGCTTTGTAAGAGTGAACAAAATCGTGCCAGGAACTCGAGGAGTGGATCGATACAGTCTCCGAAGACGGGAGTTTTTCAGCTGCAGACTGTCTTTCAAAGCGTGCCTGGCTGCGCACAGATTAACATGTGGGAGCTGGAAGGCCGACTCTGTGCCACGAGATAGTCACCCAGTTCTGCTGGCCACCAGGAGATGGGAACAACCTCCTTTCTGCGCGGATCTATTTTTATGTTTCGAGTTGTTTTGGCTCTCCTGCTTCTGCTGGATCCCAAGTCCACAGCATTTGGTGCAGCCCTGTACCTGTGCAAATCAGTTCTATCTTTTCTCTGTCACAGCTGTGCTGCCTGGCACAGGATTTTAGCGGGAGAATGGGAAAATGGCTGGGTCCATGGCTCAGCCCTCTCCTTCTGTTCCTTTATTCCCCCATGCGGGAGCAAAGTTAAATTGCAGAGCATCATAATTGCTGAAGAGCAAAGTGCTAAGGAAAGATGATAATTGATACAGAGCAAAGTTACCGTATGGCAGAGTGATGTTATGCCAAATATTTTTGCAGCATTTCTAAAAGCGGGAGCATAACTTTTCAAACAACTCTGAAGTGATTGCAAATTGCCTGATATGAATTGCTTTTCTTCATTTAGCAATATTTAGGAGCACTGAATGGTTTTGCTCGATTATAGCAGTTAATTTGATCTAATGCAATTGATGTAAATCATGTAGTTAGCCTGATTTATGTCAACTGTGCCAGCAAAAAAATTGTTTATAAACGAAGCCCAGAGTGTCTTTCTTAACACCAAAAGTGTTTTTGTGACAACTGCTGCTGTGAAGTAGAATACGTATTGCCAGGCAAACAACATTTTGATTGTATCTTTTATTTCTTTATGGGTTTGGGTAGGAAAAAGACTTGAATTATTAATTACAGAAATGTGACATTTTGTGGTATTTTCTTAGCAGATTTGGGAATTTCATTTTCAGAAAAGAAAAAGCTATTATGTTCTAAAGACATTTGGAGAAATAGAATGGTGTTTTCTCACTAATGCATTTCCAGCAAACATGGAGATTTAATGATTTTCAGAGATCTGTAATTATACGCTGACAGTTTCTCCACTGAGGGAAGACCACTCTACGAAGGAACAATTGTCCCACATGTGGATGATTCAGAATTCCTTTTGCAAGGGATTTTGTGGCTTCTGTATGTGCTTATTATGGCGTTTTAAAATACTATGTCCCGGTCTTAAGGCAGTGACGTTAGTTGGCGGACTCTTCTCTTGCAGGATTACATTCCATTGAATCTATAACAGTTTCTCCCAGATCAATGAAATTACACTGGTATAAAATAACTGTAAGTGAGAGGAAAACCAGATTAGGTGTATGTGGGTATTTTTACTGCCAGTCTCTCTTCTCTATCATCAGGAGTAATGGTTATGTGCATATTTATATATTTTCAGTATTTAAAATGCCTGCCTGTTTTTTGATCTAGAATACTTAGAACAATAATCTTGTAGTTGGTATTGAATTGTGCCGATCTTCAAAAGCAGCTATATGAGCTAACAAACCGCTGATTTTTCTGTTTGGCTGCTGTGTTTATCCAGGCCTTTGGAGGGGCTCGGTAGCAACAGTCTGCAGCGGGCTCCCAGTCACACCTCACCTGCCACTGTGCACAAAACTGCCGTACGCTCCTTGGGCTTTCCTGTCAGCTTCTGTTCCTGTTAAAGGCAGAGCCGGGATGTGTCTGTGAGCTGTGAATCCTCCCGAGCAGGGCAAAAGCAGCGAATCTGTCCATCTAGGAGCGAAACTCATTCTGCGCAAATGCTGTCCCGCAGCACAAATCAACAGCCGTGGAGTTTGGGGAGGGTTGTTTCACCCTCTTTAATCTCTTTCAATGCTGGTTAGGCTGAGGATCGGTTATGACCATGTTGCAGACATGTTCTTCCTAAAGAAAGGTTTTTTTTTTTTTTTTTTTTTTTTTTTTTTTTTTTTTTGAGTTGATTTTCTCCCTTTCTGTGGAATAGACAAAATCACAATCACCTGCATGGGCAAATGAAGCAATCTGGTTTTGCGCGTTCTTGACACTCTGGCTTCTGACTGTGCTGCCTTAACTGCCTTCTCTGGGGAACTGTCTCAATCCTTAAGCTAATGCAAGCTAGGGGAAAAAAAAAGAGGTTACTGGCAAGGCTAGTTCCGAGGCTTGTAACTATCCCAAAAATCTTACTCTGTCCAAAATCCTGATGATGCAGTTCATCTGGCTCAGAGCAAATACACACTTTGTTATACATAACACAGACATGATTACATTTTCCATTTGGTAAAGTCACAGCGTAGCTCCAAGTCCTCTAAAAATAGAGACATGATTCAAGTTGCAAACAAGATGGAAGGATTTCAAATGGCTATGTTACACACAGAACAAGCAAAGTGAAATTAACAGGAAAAAGCTGGGTTTGGGACGAAGGCTGCGCTCTCTTTTTCTAAGCAAATGCTTTAGCTGAGGAAGCTGTGTAAAGCAGCAGCTCCACTGCTGCAAGGAAAAAGAATCTGGTTTACATAAAATGCAGGCTGCTGCAAGCTTTACCCTCCCGAAATGACAGAGCAAAGGAACAATTTCTTCTAACTCACTGACCCATTTGTTTACCTGCTGAGTTGCCAAATGTGCGTTTACAAGAAATATTTGCACTAGCTAGAAAATCAGTGTGTATATATATGTATGTATGATATCCTCCTGCACCTATTATTAGGAAAGACTGGGGTTATTTTAATTACTAGGCTGGCACTTTCTGTCCCTTGTTACACACAGCAACCTTACTGACCTCTGCTAAAGACAGTTTGAAATTTAATTGGAACTCTTAGTTTTTAGACTAGATTAACAAGGCGCCTATCTATCTTAGCTCTGGGTGCATGGTTCCGCTATGTAAAATAGCATCTTACGGGTAAGCAGGCAGCACATCTGTCAGGCCAGGGGCTCAAAGCCATCTGAAAGGGTGACAACTTAATTTTACTGGAGGTACCACTAGTGGAGGTTGTCCTAAGCCACAAAAGCGATGCCTGTAGCAGAACGGTGAATGAGGAGTCCCTGGCCTTTCTGCTGTTTCACTAGCCCTTGGTTACAGTAATGTGCTAAGAAGAGATGCTGTTTATGAAGCTGTTATGCTTTAATTAAGCTTTTATTAAGCTGTTATGCTTTGTATGTCAGCAGTTAGGGCATTAGGCTCCAGGGACTCCAAAATCGCGTTCAGGGATGTGTCCAAGCTCCTTGTGTGGTCTTGAGCAAGGGAGTGAATGGTCCTGCACCTCACTTGCCCATGGAGCCCATGCAGCAATGAAGATTTTAGCAACTAGGGAATTGCTAGAGGCCTGTGGAGGGTAAACTCAGGGAGGAAAGAGAAAAGGAGATGCTTAGGTATTGTTGTAATGGAGATGAAGTCAGTATGGAGGCTTGATGAGCTGCTTGCACCAGAAACATCTGGTTAAGGTTTGGAGGTTTTAGATTAAACTGTCCATTTTCCAGGCATTTTCCAAGGCAGGAGGTTTCTTCCTCATCTTACTGACTGTAGAGTGCGGTGAACACTGCATCAGTGTTGCCATCTCCCTTTAGGAACCTCAGAGCCTGCAGAGGGGAACGATGACATGTAAAGTAAAATGTGCCTTATGTAAAAAGTAGTTTGCAAAATAATATATTTATGTATAGGCAATTAATGCATCATATAACTAACAGCAAGCATTGCACTCCCTGCATAATATATATTTTAAAATAGGCAATATATTTCTATAGTATTGAATATTTGATTTTTCAGAAAGGTAAAGTCCTATGCAAAGATTTGAAGCTTGCTTTAAAATAACACTCCTAAATGTGGGTCTGCATGATCATTAAATAATATTTCTGTATTTTTGGAGTTTTTGTAGGTATCTTTAATTTCTATGCAACATTATGGTGTTTTCAGTGTTGCATTGCAACACTGAAATAACAAAAACAAACCTGCAAATATTCTGGTGAAGATACTTGTTGTTTGTATCCATATTGATACACATTACCAAAAACAATATGGACAGGAAGACTTTGACAGAGAAAGAAAAACAAAACAGTCCCCCTAGACCTGGGACACTGGCCAGAGCACCCCGTTATTGGAGCACCTCCTGATTTGAAGCTGGATTGATGTTTTCATGCAGGGGGCCCAAAAGCTGGAATCTCTGTAGGACCCAGCTTTTCAATCAGCAAAGAGCCTGTGTGAAAGCATCAGTGCTCTGCCTGCGCCGGCGCTTTCGTATTATGGTGTGCAGGCTTCAGAGCCCTCACTGGACCTGGTAAATCCAGATAAAACAAATCTCTGTTGCTGCATTTTGTCTTGTCATTTCCTGTCTCCAACTGCAGATAATAATTTGTTAGCAAATCAGAGCTTTTGGAGTATTGTAAATTCTCCCCTTCTAGCTTAGAGAATAGCTAGCTCATGGGGAAGAGGACAAGAAAACTCCCAATACCTCTCTTTTTTTTCCCTTGTTATAAAGAATGTTGAACCTGGTTCTGTGCTTGAAAGCAATTAGTTTGGAGGCAGTTAAGAATGAATTGCTGATACCCTAGAATCCCCTTAATTGCTATCCTGATCAATGACACGCCTGCTTAATTGGGATGATTGGCAGGCACCTAATCCTGTGCAGTGCATCTCAATTACACCAAACAATATATTAACGGCCTACCTGTGCTTAAATGGCACATCTCCTCTTGTCCTCTGCCACTGCAAGATTTTCATAAAAGCTACAAAGAGAAACCTGGAGCTTGAGAGAAGAGAAATGTCCTACTTATATAGCCCCTGCTTTCTTCTTCTTCTAAATCAATCGACTTTATCCCAAATATTTAATAAGTAATTATTGCATGTATATTTAAAACAATTTACGAGCTACAGCTGAGTATTTCCCAGCAACTATGCATTCCCTTGGCCCTCTGATAACTGGAATAATTGGCTAATTGGTTGATTCCTGTTTACACTGGGTCTTTTGTGCTAACTGTAGTGGGCCATTACATGTAACCTATTCATATGGAAGCTTCACACTTCATTTTCTAATGGCCTAAAAATGTGTAATTGGACAAGCCTGTTGTCTTACTACTAGAAAAGAATACTAATAAGATTTATTAGTGTTCTCTTGTTATTACTGGAGCTCGTTTAAAAAATGTCACTGTTCTAACGATGAAAGAGATGGTTGTCAGGAAAAAAAATGTGAAAATGCATTTCATTTTAATTAGCTCTAATTAGAAGATTAATAGATTTTAATGACAGAAGGAGTCATTATTATCTTCAGAGATAGTTCCACAGGACTTAGTCATCTAACCCAAAACAGAAGTGGTCCCTGATGATATATGAATGTGCATACAGCAGATACCTACTTCTTACTGGTCATCTAGACCTTTGAAGTTGTCAAGAAGGAGATATGATCCTCTCCTCCTGGGTTAGACATCTAAATCAGTTTAAATGGAGCATATCCTAAAGATGCCCAATTTTCTCCATAGACAGCAAAGGGGATCTAGGGTGATGATGTCAGTGCAATAGATGTCAAAATCTAGGTTAGATGGATCTTCCTGTGTCTCACATATGCCATAAAATAGTGATACAAAGAACCAAAGGATGGTCTTCACGCACCCGTTGGGAGCTCAAGCATATGCTAATAGCAACCCCAGTTGGGATAATCGGGAACTAGGATTATAGGGAGCTGTGCTGAGATTAATCAAGGTGCTCCCAAATCTCTTGTTGGTCTCCATCTAACAGGTATGTGCTAGCATGACTAACCACCTAATATGTGCTAGCAGGACCTGGCTCTTCATGGAGAAGTAGTTACGACTCTGTAACTCACCAGAGAAAGAGAAGGAACTGTTTTCCATATAGATGCATATTGATTGGGACCACTTCCCTAGGAAGTATGAAAACTGAAGTCAGTTCCTATCTCAGTCGGAATTCATTTTAACCCTACTGTCTGTATCTAAGAATACTGCCCTAACCCCCATGCAATTGTAAAAGGTCTCTGCACAGTCAATATTTGATGAGTCCTCCTTGCTTTTCCTCATTCTGTGTTTTTCTGAACTACACAGGAGCTGAGTTGTGTTAGAGTGGAAAGGTGCCCTTTTTATTCCCACTGCCATGCATCCGTCTTAGCATGGGAACCCAACTCTTCTTACTCATTTAGTGGAAGGACAGCATCAGCCTTATAACCTTATTCCTAGCATTGACTATGGACTTGCTCTAGATGTATGGAACTCTTCAATGTATGGAACTCTTGGACTGTAGCCCCCTTGAAACATGTAATTCTTCCCATGCACAGGGAGTCTGTAAGTAACTCTGGTCTGTGGATTCAAGCCTGCAGAGAGAAGGGTATATAAAATTTAGGTTTTGCAGAGCCTAATAAGGAAGTCCTTAAGTTGTCCTTTGCTGGGTCTTAACCCTAGTCTAACACTCTGTCATGATCCTTGAGGAACTTGTAGCTCAGTTATCTGTGCCATGCTTCCAGGAGTCACGTACCCAGCTTCATCTGTATTTTGCTCAATTTGGCATAGGGCATTTTTGCTCTGTTAAAATATTCTTTCAGAAATCTTCCTTCTTCCTTAAATATCTGCTTATGTACGACACAAATGCAGAAAGCCATGATTAGGTGATTACTTATCTTTTCTTTAATAACTAATAGACTAAATTCTTCAGGTCTTCAAAGTTATGGTAACAGATAATTTCTCTAGCATGTATTGTTAATAAATATAATTTGAAAAATGTGCAATTATTAAAAATAAGTTGCTCTTTTGTTAGAAATGTTCATTTCTGTGCATGTATTTCACACACCTTTGTTTCTGGACATCCTCTTACTGTTGCAGTTCTTGAGGTGTGCTGTGGTCCAGTTTCTGATGAAAAGGCAAATGAATTGTTTTCAGAGTACTTACATGTGTGTAGAATAGATTCTTTTATGTTATATTTCAAACTACTGGAGAATTGCAAAGATGGACTCAGAGATTTCTACCTTTGCTACACAGCTGTGCAGCCTTCAGTCTTATTATTGTCTTTAAATGTATAATCACTACCCCAGGGACAATCTTCCTTCCAAGTAACAGTGCGTAGTTGCTGAATCTGTATTTTTTTAATAAATTGTTCTTTTCCTGACAGTTGCTCCAGAGAGTAAAGAGGAAAGGACAAGTGTTTTCTCAGATGTCAGCTTGGTGACAAGGGTAGGAGACTGAGTAGGTTGGAGTATTTATATGCTTTCTTAGGGGGGCAAAGAAGAAAGGATATGTAAAAGGAATCAAACGTACAGGAAGAAGTTGTGAAACAGATGTAGAAGAGAGGGAAGGGAGTGACGCAGAGTTGTGCAGTAGCACTGCAGGGAAGTAGAAGATGGGAGCAAATGGTGGCTTCCTTGGGAGGAGTTTTGGGGCACATTGCATAGGTCAGGGATTCTCTACTACCAGGGGGCTCTCGGTGGCTACAGGCAGAGCCCTTCCCGCCACCCCAAGGGCAGGGGAGAGAGGGACTAGTAGACCTTTTGTGTGGTGTATCTAGCTAGTGCACAACGGAGGGCAATCTTTAGCTATGTATTTCTGTATTCTTCCCTCCAAGGAATGGGACGGCTCTCAAGTAGACTTTTCATGGCTGTCTTCATGAATAATGCTAATTTCATCATAATACAAAAAAGTTTAAAACTTTAGCTTTTGTACAGTATGAAATGAATGAACAGTGCATCAGAAACATCTGTCAGGTTATAGAATAAAGGCTTAATTAGCATTTTTGTGTGGTGTGGAATAATTCATGCTGGGACATCAAAATTTGTCTTCTCAAATGTATGGGAAAAACACATTTTCTGGGCTTTCTTGTTCCTCTCCATGGACTGGTTCAGACTGGGGGGGGTGGGAGGAAGAACCGCGTTGTGCCGCGTTAGTACCAATGAAAATCTGCAGGGTGCAATGCAGTAGGATGAGCATGTTCAAAGTACCTTACAAATATGAATTAATACATTGATGTTGCACAGGGATTCTGTGGCCAGGATAATGCTGCAATCATATCAAGAGTTCAAGGGTGTGATTTTCAAAAGCACTTAAATGACTTTGTAGCACAAATTCAATTCAGGAGATTCTGTTGCTGAAACCCTGTGTTGAGTTACAGTGTATATTGGCACTAAAGGAAGGAGAGCAGCAAATAAGGAAGAGGTGGGAAAAAGACCCCTCTGAATGATCTGAGTTCTGGAAAAACAGCCCTTCTATCACCTTGTAAATTCAGTGTGTTTTAATTATCACTGAGAAGCTTAATGAATGATTTTGGCATTCCACATGTATGAATGGCTGCGGCAGGTAGATGCCTGCTCAGTCTAATAAGTGAAGTGTACTGCCAAAGACAGCAGTGGGAAGGAACGGCTATCAGTAGCAGGAGTATCTTGAACGATTCAGAACAGAAGTTAGAGTAGATATTTGTCTGGTTTAAATTTCAGGCATCTCATTTAGGTGCTGTGACCCAATCCACGAGAGTTGACTGCCTCTTTTCATTGGCTAGACAGGAAACTTGAGTTCTTGACTTTGATCTCTTGAATCATACCCAAGTTAGATACTTAGCACAGGCATACATGGGGTGAATATCTGCTAGGATGCTTATCTTTAGCAGTGTAGCAATATTACAGACTTGGAACAAATAGCTCTAAATGACAATAAGATGCTTTTGAAAAACTTTTCCAGAAATTTCATATAGGCATCTCTGAGCGAGGTGCTGTGGGTTTGTGTCCTGCAGGCAGTCATATCAGAAGAACAGAATGGTCCTTTTTGTCTCTGAAACAAATACAAAAATGACCATAACCTGCTCACAAATCACTGCAGTTCTCCAGACAGTGTGTCCTGGGCTGCAAGGTCTAGGGAGCAGAAAGGATCATATTCATGTTGCTTCTTGGCTCCTTTTTGGCAGAGGAAGTATAAATAATCCAGAATTTATTAACCCCTTGGTCTCAGTTTTATTCCTCCATTCCTTTTTATACTGTAGACACACAGAACATTTTAATTGACTCAATTATAAGTATGATGGGATGAGTTAATAGGATTTATATGCTGTGTATGTACTTCATAAATTTTGAAGCACTATAGTGCATTGGAATTATAGATAAATTACATGAAGACTCTCTTGAATTGAATAATAGAAAGAACAATAGGAAAACAGTAATTGAAAAACCTATAAACTCTATTAATGCATGCCCTTTCTTTATTAATTTGTAATAATAACATAGTGGATAAATCAATCTGGCATGCTACAGCAATAAGTGACTAAAAATGTTGTTTTAACCAGACTTCTTCCAATTTGATTCTCATTCCACACACAATGAATTAAGGGCGGAGACAGTCACATACAGTCTATATTACACCACACTGATTTCGAGTGGCACTGAGAGCGAAATTTGGCCCTAAGCTCCCACTTGCCACGTGAGGAAGGAGCGGGCAGAGAGACGCTCCAGATTTCTCCCGAGTTTTGCAATGTGGGAGTCGTGCAGAACGCAACCCTGAACCCGGGCGCCTGTGTACCAGTGGCAGCATCCATAATGCATAAGCTATTAAGCGCTATGAGGAGCGCTCTGCTTGCTCGGGAGCTGCGGAATAACATGGCTAACAGATGTTGTGCTTCTAAAGCAGTTGAACTCCTGAGTGTGCTTTTATCTTCTGATCGGCGGCGCACTGTGGCTCCCTCGCTAGCGCGTACACAAGGCAGACAGATTAGCGTTAATTAGAGAGCGGCTTTGCTCATTTTTCATTGCCAGTTGCAATTTTGGGGAAAGCAAATGTTTCTCTCTCCTTTACGATTTCTAATGAGGACATTTTCAGTATTTGTCTCTGCACGATCGTCCATGGCCGTCTCTCAACACCTAAGGCGTGCAGGGCGCCGGCTTGGGAAGCAGGAGGAGCCAAGGGGCCATGGCACTTGGCGACGCGGGTGCAGCAGGAGCCACGGGAGCTCATTACACCCGTCGAATGTTACGGAGCTTTATTAGAGCATTTTGGCATTGCTGCTCGTAATGAGAAAGGAGAGGGAGCTCCTGCCACCTCCTGACCCCCCTTCCTCCAGCACCAATGCAAGGGAGGATTTATTGCTTCATTAGCAGCGCGATCACGCTTTGCAATGAGTGGTAAAATATTAGCTTGCTGGGTAATCTGGGGGATAACTCTTCCCCCTCCTGTGCCACCTCCCACCGCCATCACACCCACACTTTATTTCATTCATTTTGGCCATTTGCCAATCCTAATCGAAATATCGCCACTTCCCTTTCGGTGCTGGTAGGACACTGGCAATGGAGCAAATATTTTTAGGTTGACAGTATGTTACAAAACTGTAATGTGGGCTTGATAAACTGAAATCAAAGCAAAACTGAATACCACTCATTCCTCAGATTCTCAAGCAGACTGAGACATCTTTTGCAGTTCATTGATCTTTTAACATGGGATTAAGGATCATTCCCAGAGAAGGGGAGTGAGTTACCAGATGGTGAAGGCCATGCTCTCAGTTCCAGTTATTCTTGTGCTTTTTTTCCCCTCCGTAACTGTGTATTCTCTGTGGTGAATTATGGCAGAGCCTCTGCCGTGCCTCAGTTTACGTCAACCCCTTATTAATTAGCCCTATCCAGTGGTATTTCTTTCATCGAATGCTGTGGATTCCTTTTAGCTGCTGTCCGCCTGGCTGCATCAGCGATAGCAAATAACTTTTGCTTTTAAAAAACAGTAATCATGGTAATCTTGTGAGTGCTGCTTTCTTCTATCATAGATTTCAATTTTGTGTCTTTAGATTTAAGCAGCAGCTGTCCAGAGGTGAAGGCTCCATAGGCCACCATGTCTTGGTACTTAAAACTGTCATTCTGTTCACAAAAGTGAATTCTTACTCAGCCTGTCTACTGCCTGTGTGCTTTTGAGTCATATTTGCTTACTTTACTGACACAAACACATTTTTATTCCTGCTCCCATCACAGTGCCAATATATCTCTGTGCTGCAGGGTGACCTGTAGTCTGCTCTGTCTCATGTAGCCTCAACAAAATTGTCTCAGGAATGCTTTAATTGTAAATGGTATTTTAGCCCTGATGATAGAATCATAGAATCATAGAATGCTTAAGGTTGGAAGGGACCTCTAGAGATCATCTAGTCCAACCCCCCTGCACACGCAGGGTCACCTAGAGCAGGTGGCTCAGGACTGCGTCCAAGCGGGTCTTGAAGGTCTCCAGAGAAGGAGACTCCACAACCTCTCTGGGCAGCCTGTGCCAGGGCTCTGTCACCCTCACTGTCAAGAAATTTTTCCTAAA
>VZSV01000038.1:530019-566947 GCA_013398735.1 Nothocercus julius
ACTGGGGAGCCCAGAACTGGACACAGCACTCCAGGTGTGGCCTCCCCAGGGCTGAGTAGAGGGGCAGGATCCCCTCCCTCGACCTGCTGCAGACACTCTTCCTAATACACCCCATGCTTGTAAAGGACTCAACTTGTCCTCCAGCCACAAAAATTTGTGACAGTGTCTCTTTGCCTTGTATATTAGGAGGCAAATCACTACATTATAGTTGTTGATTTTGTCATAAGTGAGCATTCTTGGATGCTACCAGCATAGCAGTCGGAAGAGCTGGAGTCCAAGACACTTTTCTTCAGTGAATCTCTGCTGAAGTGTATGCTTATGCTCTGAAGTGCCTTCAGAGAGGACCTTCATGTAGGATTTGCTCCATCTGTGTGAGCTTCAGCCTTGCTGAATACTCTAAGCCACCTAGCTGTTTCCTAGTCTCTCAAACTCATAAGGATTCTCTGCAGACAGAATTTTGTTATCAGTAAGTATAATACTTGTTTGGGCTCTGTAGTAATGAATGGAGTCACTTTTAGCATTAAAGCAGCCTAATTTGGCAGTGTTATTGCAGTTAAACAAATTAACACTTCAATTTGCCATTTCTACCATCTCTTAGGGAAGGGGTTTTTTTGAAGGGTACCATGGTTAGTGGTGGCAGAAGACACTGCTGTCATCATCAGCAACAGTCCTTGACTCATTACAACTTTGGAAAGGTGCAGGCTTCAATACTGGTGTGTTTTTCACAGTCTGGGAACACCTGCATCATGACCGCTCATGCCAGGATGTGTTTTGTCTACTGAAGAGTAACTAGGGCCCCACAGCACTTTTCCATCACTGTTACTGTTAGTCAAGTAACAGTAACAGTCAACTAACTGGTACTGAATACAAGTATTGTTCTCATCTGTATTTCATCACTGACATTATGGCTGTCTCTCCTTTGGTCTTTAGGACAGCCCTCATGGCACCCAGGTCTCTATACTAAGAAACATCCCATAGAGTCATCTCCAGCTGGAAGCCAAGTGGTGTGGCACAGTGTGCATGCACACTGCTGAACTCTCTTGCCTCCTCAAAACAGGGTGACATCATTCAAACCACCTCCTGGGACCCATGGCTTATGGCATTCCCAAATGGTGCCTGAATACTGCCTGGAAGGATATGTGTTGACATGGGCTGAAGAGGAGCTGAGGCTATGATGGCACTTAAACTGTATGGATGATGCTGTGCAGGTCCTTAAGCCCATGACCTAGTCCTGCCTAGTTTAGCAGTATAGATGTAGCCCTTTTTGATGCCTCTAATATCACGGTATATTTCAAGACATCCCTTCTTTTGAACACCAAGTAGAAAACTTTAGAAACAACTTGGTTGTTGCAATGGTCTTTATTATGTTTCCTCACCAAATCTTGATGATGCTTCTCCAATGGTGTGTCCACACTTGGAGAACACCGACCTCACCCATACATTTGGCAAAGCCCTGTGAATCATATCCCATGTCATCCTCCTTTCTTTTGGCATTGCTTTCAACCAACCTTCTTGTTTTTCCAAGTGAGCTACATTACCCCACAGACATATGGTTCCAGGAGCTGGCACCGGTCCCTCACACAGCAGTGACTGGGGAGACAGGCTGCCCTGCGTGTAGCTTTTCCACCTCCCCCAGTTTCTTGGCTATGGTATCGTGTCTCTTGCCTCAGTGTTCTTGTGGATGTCCTCAACACTTGCTGTTGTGGATGTCCTCAACACTCCTCCAAACGCTGTGCACGCAATACAAAATCCAAGACTTTCTCCCTCCTTTCCTTTCTTTCCCACCTCGGGTCTCCCTCTGTGGGAATTGGCATCCAAACCCCTCTGTATCCTTTAGGAAAATGAGGAAAGGATCCCATGAGGCATACATCTGTATCCCGGCCTGGCAGTCATGGCACAGGTGTTTTGGCCTTGGCTAAGCTAGAAGGAGCTGCAGGGCCTGCAGGATACATATAATCATAAAATATATAATTATCATATAATCATAGTTTTCGTTGATTTTGCGGTTGAAACTGTTGGGCTTTGATTTAGCCAGGCTCTAAGCACTAGTCAATCATTATAAAGAAGGAAACCTTGATTTCTGTATTTAGTTGAAATACAGTTTCTCCAGGGTTGACCACATAACCACATCCTTTACCATCATGCATTATTTTCTGGCAATCCAAAACTTTGAGAGGAAAAAACCTCTCTGAATTCAGTCATTGGACATGAGAAACACCTAATTTTTAGTGACAATATTTGGCATAGATACCAATAATTTATATTTAGGTAAAGACATATACGAGATCAGGCCTCAGAATAACTAAGAGAAAGGATGTTGTCAGATTTGACAAAACAGAAAGTAACTACCTGCTGCAGAAATGAAAACAAATCAATATTAGCACCTTGTCAATCACAGTGTTTCTTTGTTTTATTCTTCTTTTCTTCTAACCTTGCTTCATAGATTTTCAGTTTCTTACATTTTTCTCATAGTGTGAATGATAGCTTGGGATTAAGGCATCAGCTCTGAGACAAGAGTTTCCACTTTCGAAGTTACCTCACTTGATGATATCTATATATTGTTTCATTACAGCATGTCAATTTGCAGAGTCTCCTAGCCTGAGTCTATTAGAGAGAAGCGTTTTCCAGGGGTTACAGCTACATCTAGGTCTGCTTTAATTTCTGTCTTTAACAAAAAAACTGAAATTGAAAAACTAAGACAGGGAAAACCAGTTTCTTAAAGGCAATCCAATCACGTCCTTATAACATATGCTCCCAAATGATGGTTTGTTCAGCAGTTTGCAAATTAATTTATTGAGGTTGAAAAATGTTTTAAAATATTTTAGGCTGCTAATGTGTTAGCATGTGATAGATTTTGTCTGACCTTTGATGAATTATAAATCTAGGTACCGAGATTTAATTTCATTGGCACTTTAACAGTATCGGATTACTACACTAGGCTCCATGTTTTTGATGGAGAGCAGCTGAGATCCTTCACTTCTACTGGCTAGGCAAGGATGTCCTCTCACAGGATGTGCGCAGGGTCTTTTTTCTGGTTTGTCAAGTTTCACGTTGTCCAGAGCTCGACATCAAGCCTGTGTTTTGAGGTAAGGTGAACTGTAAATATTCTCTGACTACTAGGGTTTGGCCATATATTTAATTCCTCCAGTATCCTTCCTCTCTTATGCCCAGGGGAGAAGAAGACTAAGCAATACCCTCAGGTAAGAAGCCCTTTGGTCAACCTAAAAACTTTCTTGCTCCCAAGAGCTGTGATAGGAAGGGGAAGAAACAGGAGCTCTGATCTTGGTGAAGGAGTCTTGAGTTTTCTTCCTACCCTGATCCACGCGGATGTAGGTGCAAAGCACTCAACAAGAGGCTGGGTGCAGGACGCACTGATCAGGTTTCCTAGCACCCCCGTTAATTCTACTGCAGAAAACTATCCTTAATTTGCTAGAAAGAAAATTATATAATCAAATCAGTGAAGGAAACTGCTCTGTTTTCACAGAGTCCAGCAAAATGCAATCCAGTAATGCATTTGCATAGTAGACAAATCTATGCTTTCCTTTTTTTTTGTTCTGTCTTTTTCTTGTAGCCTGAAGGACATGGACTTTTTTATGTAGAAACAATCCACAGTAATCAGCCGGTTCTTGTAATCTTTGTGCCCTTTCCTGAGCCATTCCCTGATTACTACAATGTAATTTCATTTGCTTTTATTAATTACTTCTTTTTGCTTGTACTGTCAGATTAGTTCTGAAATATTTCCACTGTAGGAGCTATTTAACCCCCCTCCCTCAGATCCATACTGGATAATCAGGGCAATTTGATTAAAATGGGAAGCTGACTTTTGATTCATGCTTCTTTTTCTAAGATGAGGGAGGAAGGTTCAGGCCATCTTTGAACCATGCATAATACTCATCAAAAAAAATAGCATGATAATCCTGATTTTAGTGGTGTTACTCTCTTTGTGAACTTGCCTTATTTACCTATCTGCAATTTCTATTCAAATATTTGAGTTAAAACAGTGCAATTAAAATTCCCATGGCTTGCACAAAATGCAGAAAGAATCATACTAAAGAATCTGTGTAGACATAAATCTTATGCCAGTACAGCAGAAATAAAATATATTAGTGATCCTCATTAAGAAAAGAGGAAGAGCCGTGAGATAGCAAAATGAGCAGAGGACATGGTGCTATTTAGATAGGAGAATTTCAGAAGAAGCTTAAAAATTACAGCTGTGAGATCAGCACAACGACAGAGAAATTTTAGTCCTGAAAAACACAGCATGATGTAGTGTGAGGTAGATTGTATCTTTCTGACATTATTGTGGCCACTAAAGAAATGGATCTGGAGCTCTGGGTGCAGAAGTGGTCAAAAAATAAGCAAAATATTGCTGTGGTAACTTTAGTTCCTAGCCTGAAAAAAAAATTATCTTCATGTGTTTTCATTGACACACTAGGAAATAAACTGATAGAAGTGTGAAAGGGTGACTGACTTCTGCCTCTGAATCTTTGTGCATTTGTGAAATACATTTTTTCATTGTTATTTTTAGTTGGCCCTGTGACATAATAATAATAAAAAGTCAGTCTTTCCAAGTGCTGTTTATATATTAATTTTAGCTATAGCGTAATTCAGGGGATGACTACTCCAATGCTGCTTCTCCTCCCTTTCTGTTAGGGCAAGATGTGCTAGCTGGCTAAGATATGCTCGATCTTTACCTTCAGAGACAAGGGCAAGGAGTGGCTGTAGTGTGCTGTCAGATGCCGTCTAGGACTCCAAAAGTGAGGCATTCCTAATGACCCTGGCACACCAGTGCACAATAAATAGCCCTTACTGTATTTCTCATTTTCAGGAGTCCTGTGGACTTTCCATGCTCCCAGGTGGCCCCAGTTCCTCGCAGCAGTGATGCATATGGCTGAGCCTTTCCATATTCAGCAGAGCAGCCCAGTGTGTTCTTAGCTTTAACTGTGCGAGCAAAGTTGAAAATGTGCTCCCCTGCTTTGCAAACAGGTGTGGGTGGCTCAGCCTTGCCCTATAAAGTCTATATGACCAGTGGGCAAGCTGCAAAGACCTGCCCAGTCGCAGCAGTGTGTCTCCCTTCTGTGCTGCTTCAAAGGAAGCATCTCCAGGAGGTGGTGGTTGTGGTCCAAGGAGTGCTTCGGATTCCTGCTTTCACTAGGACGTCTGCATTTTCTCCATTATACCTGGCACAAGCAATCAAATGCGTGCAAACCAGAGAAACAAAATAGATTGGACAGAAGCCTCAGAGGTAAATGAAGAACCTTTGTTTTCCATTTAAATCCCCTGGATGCAGTAGTTCATATGCCAGAGTGTGGTTCTCTTGAAAATGTCTTATTTCAGCCATAATTTGCCACCTACATTAGACTGAATGAAAATCTATCAGTGGATGGCTCCCAGATAGAGCCTCTGTGACATTTGGGTTTAGATACAAATTTCAAAGGTCATTTAGAAAATCCAGGTCAGGATTCAGAGCTGAATTTCAAATGCCCCAAAGTTCATGCTTGTTCAGATCAAAGCCTACAGATGTAAACCAAAACGATAATGCAAATTTAAAACAAGAACTTCTAGGTTTATGTAAAATCACTTATTCAAGCCCTTGGTTGCTTTTTTTCTCGGTGGTATTATTTACCAGTCACAAGGGCATGTAAAATAGCTACTTAATAATCATGAACTGCTAAAGCCACTCATTATGCATTGAATATGTGTGTGTGAAAATTCTCTAAATGATGTGGAAGTTGGACTGTTGGGAACATTCAAATTGTGCATTATCAAAGTGTAGGCTACTCTCTAGCACATTTGTCTGATATACAAGACAATTTCATCTCAACTTGGATGAGATACAGAAGCTTAGGCTCTGTGGAATATGAAGTGGGCTTGGTGGAGCAGAGGGAAATTCATGTTATGTTCAATGTGCCTAGTAAATAATGAGATATTAAATTATAATGTGTTCCAGGAGTTTTCAACTGTATTTTCTCTTTAATCATTTCATTACTCAGAGTCCTTTGTTTCTGACTTGTGTCTTTCATTATCATTTTAGGACTCAAGAGTACGGGGGGTGGGAGGAGGGGATGAAGCTCTGCAGAGGTCCCTCGTGGCACCTCTGCTGGATTTATTCCACTAAATGAGAAGATTTGCCCACAGTAGAATGCCTGTTTCTTGAGATACAGATTTCTGCCATAATATTTTGCATGTTTTTTGACCATTTCTGCACTGAACTCTCCACAGTGATGTCCAGATTGTGCAAATCTGCTTGAGATCCTGGGCAAGCCTGTGAAGACAAGGTTCACATACAGGAGAGAGTGCTATCCTGCTCACCTTCCCATCCCTTGGCATCACTCTCTGAGTGCTGGACCAGCAAGCAGGATTGGTGCTTTCAAACAGATCGGCATGAGCCCATCTGAACTAAGGGAAACGTGTATGTGAATTCCTCATGGGTGTTAAGAGCAGGATTCCCCTTTGATACTTTCAGCATTGCAGCAAGTTTAAGGGTCCAAAGATTTAGGTGGTGTAGATTATATAAGCCTCTTAAAAACTGATAGACAATAAATAGTTAAATTTTGGTCAGTGAGCAAGGGAAAGAAGCTTCTGCAGGTATATTCTGCAGAGGATGTAGGGCTGGGGGTTTCTTGCGGTATCAGTGAGTCATGAAATTTGGGACCAGGAAGGCAAATATACTTCTAACGCATGGGCTTAGTGAAACCCAAGGACATACTTTTCAACTATTTCCCTTTGATTACCAAGTGCTAAAGTGTCTATTACAGGAAAGCAAGGAGAGTGCTTTAATTATATTTCCATAAACAAAACCCTGATTTGCGGACTGAAGCCTCAGGGAGTATCACAGTGTGGCAAAGGTGCACTGGGTATTTTGTTTTGGCTTGTGCTGTTCAGAAACTAAAGGTGTTTGATCCCCAGTTATTCATGACTTTCTTAGGTTTCTTTGAAAATAGACTGTTTAATGTTCACTGTGAAGTAAACCCTTTTGACACTGGCTACTTCCATGGTACCAGACTCCAGGATCTCTTGTTTCTGTGCTTCCCAGTCTGGGCATGCAAGCTAGCCATGTCTTACTCCATGTGGGATGAGACTTGGGCATGCAAATCATCTTTCTCCCAAACCCAGGGTTTTAAGGAAAGGAAATATGCCTGCATAGGAGCAAGGACGTGCTCCAACAGATGTTCTGTTGGAGCAGGAAAGCAGGAACACACATCTTTGCAGTCTTCCTAGTGTGTCTCACACAGCGAAGCTATGCTGAGAGAATGCTTCATGCTTGTGGCAGTTAAACTTACACAATTTCAGTAAAAGAACATGAATTTAGCAAAGATTGCACTCTAGAATTTGGAAATCTTGAGGTATTTGTTTTCTGAATTCTTTTGTGCATGGCAATATTGTCTTTAACAGTAATACATATGTGCACATACACTCACACTATCAGCTGATGGCAAATGTGCCCGTAGATGGCACTCAGAAATATGTAGCAATGTTTATGGCTTTTGCAGGATCAATAATGTTCATTGTTGTGCAGTCCAAATAGCTCCCTTTGGCGCAGCTCTTTACCAGGCTTTGAACATCAAAGCCCTTGTTGGAGCGTTTTTAGAAATGGTAATGTAGTTTTGAACATACTCATATAATATATGTATATAAATACATATATATTTATAACCAAATTGAAGCATTTGAAAAATAATACAAAACCAACAAAGGAAATATTAAATGCAATTTAATTTGGCTGCTGTAATATTACAGGGTGCTCTCAGATACATGCTTTTATTTTAGGAGATCAGTACTGCTGTGCTTCCCTGGTAAGAAAACATGCAGTATTGGTCTGAAATGTGACTTGGAACTTGAAAATATTCTAAAAGTAGCAAAAGGAGTCAAATGAAACATGCTGGACTGACAACCTGTTAGCCTAGCACCTGTTTTATACTGTCCTACCTTCATAAAAGCTTTTTGATTTAATCCAGACTCATGCATATTTATTTCATGATTATCTCCACGTCTTCCTCTACATTCAGATTCTTTTGTGAATGACTGCTAACTGTGCTCTTGCCTGTTATAAACTGGCTTGAATCTTTCATAATAAGCACCTTCAGGACCTCACTATATGAAGTTATGTGGAAGCACCAAAAACCTCCAGACAGCCAGCGTTAGGGGTTTTGTATGACATTATGATAATGGTAAAGGTTTCTCTGATGGATAGAGGGCCTTCAGGGCATCTGCTCTCCTGCTTTCAGCCCAAACCTGCAAGAAGGTGCTGTGCTGCCTACAACGCACGTAGATGGCCTTTGTTATCCAGATTCAATAAGCTGTTTTTATGGCTGTGAATCTTTCACAGAGAACGAGGAGGGAATATCCTGAAGAAGGGATGTTGATGGCTGGGTTGGGCAAGTCTTGGTGCCTTTCCCTGGGCACCTCAGGCGCACAAAGTGCTGCACCACGTGTGCTAAGCGGAGGCGGTTCTGTCACCTTTGCCCGCGGTTTTGGATGAACGACAAAAACTCTCTGAACACTTCACACAGCAGTGCTCTCTCCAGCTTCTCTGTGGCAGAGAGTCAGATCTGTAAGCATTTGCGTTTTCTTGCAATACTCAGTTCAGTTAAAGAAGCAGCCAATTGATTAACCTATTATTTATTCCACTATTAAGGGTTGCACCACAATGAAGACGCATTTATTTAGGAAACTTTGATTAAATTTAAATCTGTTCTTGGCTTTAGGCCATCAATTAAACTATATAGAAAGAAGTGATTAGTCACTTTGTATTTTTAAAGTTTTATAATTAACTTACTACAAAGATTTATTTCTGTCTTGAAAAGGCTATAGCTATGTGCCTCTATGTTTGTCTTCCTTCGATCTGTTTTTTCACCTATGGTTCTCATTTAATTCCAAAAACTGTGCTAAAAGCTGTGAGTGCTCAGCACTTTCCTGGAAGAGGCTGCTTTGGTTTCACTGCCTAAGTCTACTTTCAGTCATTAGCTTTAGGTAGAAGCGTTTTGAAGTGTTGGGCAGTGGTTTCTAGCAGGAATGTTAATGTTTATGAGCACTACCACCGAGATTTTAGTCCTTGAGGGCTCCTCCTGGAGGTAATGAAAAAGACTGTTTCGATGATCTTATCAGCTATGCTGGCTGGAGTTTTAAGTCCTCGTAGAGCTGCTTAAGTCTAATGGGTCAAAAAGGCCAGATGAAATGAAGTTCAGTGTTTTGCCACACTGGCAGTTGATTGATAGTTCAATAACTTACACTCATTATAAAAAAACAAAGTCAAGCATTTTAAAAAACACTAAGGCCGCCACACTAGCAAAGTAGTAATGGACTTCACAATTTCTACAAGTCTTGATGTAAGTCCTTAACTTGCCTCAAGTCCTTGATGTAAGACAAGCCTCCACAGCTGTCTTTTCTGAAGTAAAGTATGTAAGTTAATTTCTAGAGCATTAGAACAATAGCTGGAGTAATAAAAGCTGATAGTGGTAATGAAAGACGTGGACAATTGCAATCCCTAAGTACTTGGAGTGTGCAAACGTCAATGCTGACAAAAAGCAATTTAAAAATGAAAAAAAAAAAGTAATATACCCAAGGATGCAAGATAGTTACTATTCAGTGGGCATAACATTAATTCAAAAACAGAATTATCACTTATAGACCAAGAGCCAATTATGACTGTGTAGTTACTCATCAGCACGCCTTGGCTGCCAGCATTTCTAGGCTGGTATCTTTGCAAGAATGGCCATAAAAAGAGTTGGGATAACCAAAATACATTGGAGAAAGCAAGCAAGGTCCCTGTATTTTAAATCAGCATGAGGATAAACTCATAGTCAGTGCCCGTTATCAGAGTTCAGAGTGACAGGAAACTATTCTTAAATGTGAATATTTTCTGTTCATAGGAGTCATCCAGATGGAGTGATCGGGAGACAGTTATCTAACTATGTGCTGAAAAGAAGTGTAGATCAATTTTTTAAGACACGAGAGATAGAGATGAGTTGATGTTTTTCTTTGGTAAGACTAAAGAAAAAAAACTTGTTTGAAATAGGCACCCCTTTGGTGATACTGCTGCAAAATCAGGAGAGTGACACTTTAGGTTGTGTTCATTTTTTTTGTCAGACGGAGGAAAAGAGAGGTAAGTGGTCTGCTCTGCTTGGCGCTGGTGTAGCTGCAGCTAAAAGATAGTTTGGGGAGCCAAAGTTAAGAGAACCAGACATGAAAAAGTCCAGAGGAGGGCAGCAGGACTAAGAGGATTAGAAAGCACGCTCATAGGAACAAGGTAAAGGAATTGATTTGTCTAATTTAGAGAAAAAGAGGCCTGAGGGGAAACTTAATCTCCCCAAGCATACAAGTCTGATAGGAAAGAATAGTGAGCAATTGTTCCAGCACTGGGACAGTTGTTCAGTGCTCTTTATTGGAGGCTTTTAAAAAACAGTTAAAGGAACATCTGTCACGGGGAGTCTACAACCGCTTGATCAAAGCTGAATGCAGAGAATTGGGCTAAAGCAACTCTTTTCCAGTTCCTCATTTTTATAATCCTGCAAGAACCCAAGGAAAAAGCAGGATGCCACAAAGTAAATTTCAGATTGTACGCAGGACCAGAATTTGCAGGCAGAGAGGCTTAGATCCTGTACAAGTCAGCACTGATGTGGCTTTGTCTTTTTTCAGTGATCATATCAGAAATACTGCAACAGCTGTCTTGACTTTCATAAAAGGGTTTCTGAAGTCTGCCTAAGTCAGTTTCTGAGGGACAGAGGAGATGAGCCAAAGAAAATAATCAACTCCTCAAAAATACCTCAGGAAAAAAGAGACAGCAAAAACTTGCAAAATAAAGGACAGAGCAGTAAGATGCAGCATGAGTTGAAATGAAGGAAACAACAAGGAAAATATCAAGTAGAAGCTAAAACAATTGCAAAAGAGGGTTGTAGGAAGATACTCTACCAGCTTCACAAGGCACTGCTGTACTTGATGAAGATTTTGAGCAATCTGAAATAGCTGTTAGGACATTTGCTGTACAGGTGCAGTAAAAAGATATGGTAAACATTCATAAACTCAAGAAAGCTTCAGATGAAGTTCAAATCACCAGGGAAATGCTTGTGCTAATGAGATGGTTGATAAATTACTGAATGCTTCAGCAAAGTAAGGGACTAGGAAAATCTTGGAGAATATCAGAGAATGCAGCATTATTGTCAAAATAGCAAAGAATGGTGATGCAAGTGATTGCAGCAGTCAGCAAACTAAGCAACTGCAACTGTTATACATCTCAGTGACAGGCAAACTCTCTACATTGTCATATAAAACAAAGTGAGATGGGTGGGGTGAACCCTGAATTTCAAAGTGGAAAATTACATGTCAAATGAATTTTCACACCAGGGTTAACCATTCAGGATAACTCAGGAGGCTTAAAAATCTTCATACTATTTTTTTCTGCAATCACATGACAGCCTCCTTTATTAATTACAGTGAAACATCTTGATGTGTTATGGTATGCCAATAAAATTAATTTTATCAAGGTGCAGCGTGCACGGCTAAATCAATGTAAACTTGAGTGACTGATTTGATACCAGATAAATGTCAAGCAGAGTTGTATTAACTCACCTCTAGTATCTAACTGGACACTATGCTGCAAAAGGCAGATAAATGCAACACAGGCGCTGTATGACTCAATAGCTATATAACATAATTATTTTGATTTTGCTGGTGACAGAAGTCTTCAAAAATAACAGAACAAAAGCACACAGTTCAAGACAGAAGTTTGTTCAGCATCATAAATATGAACTGTTTATCAATCAGAAATGAAAAAACAATGAATGAGTTTTAATGTAGCGATAACACCACAACTCCCAGCTCACACATTATTTTAGAACATTAATGCTCATCCTTTGCAGCAGATCATGCGTCTATAGAGATGCATAGAAGCCAGTGGAACCAAATGGCCAAATGTGGTTCCACTTAAAGGAGATTTGATCTTCAGGGGTCTACAACTGAAAGGTTAACCTACAAATCCTCAACTCAGTAGTTATTTCTGATAGACAAAGACAGATATGTAAGTGTTTTTAAAAAGATTAGGTTTTAAGTGGAGTTAATTTGTAACAAATGCCAGAAGTCATTGGAGAGTCCAGATAATTAGGCTTTATCAGTAAAGCTATTCAGAAAAGAAAACAGAAATATGTTCTGGGTACTGTGAATCAAGGCACAGCATCAGCCATGACAACTGTGCCATGGGGCAGCACAAGAAAGGACCCACAGAAATAATCTCTCCAACTGAACTTTACACAGTGTGGGAAGCAGTGAAGTATTTAACAGTTCTGGGAATATGTAGAAAGCTGTCCAAATCCAAAAAAGAAGAAAAGAAAAAAAAAACTGGCAAGGTCTCATTCAGGCCCTAAACTACTTGGGATAGCAAAGACTCGTCTTTGAGTTTAAGGATCTCTGTCTTCTTTGTGTAGTCTTGCAGCTGTGAAAGGTTTGTATATGAAATATAACTATTTCATCACAAAATAAAATATTGCAGGGGATAACTGGCTATTACTAGTTCATTTAAGGAAATACTTTCAAAAGGCACTGTATGCCAAAATTACAAAGCTAAATATATTCTATTGTAAAAAAGGCATTAATGATT
Source organism: Nothocercus julius (assembly GCA_013398735.1). Classification (NCBI taxonomy): domain Eukaryota; kingdom Metazoa; phylum Chordata; class Aves; order Tinamiformes; family Tinamidae; genus Nothocercus; species Nothocercus julius. Next base: position 542,612 of record VZSV01000038.1, read on the forward strand.
GCTTCCTGGAGATGAGCATTATAGGTTTCAATTTGTAGCTACAAAGCAATGAAATTTTCAGTACATTCAGAAAATTGTACACTGTATATTAAGTGAATTGAAGGCTCTGAAAATGGATATGGATATTCAGTTTTATATCCACCCAACTGTGGAAGAACTAGGAAAAAACCAGCTGCATTACTCGACTTGTGAAGGAAAATGGTGAAGCAAAATTGCTAATTAAACTCAAAAAAATCTAAAATGCCAACTTGCTCAGGTGTGTTAGCTCTGTTCTCTCAGAGCTCAGAGAATCGCGCAGCACCCGAGCTCAAATGCTTGTAAAACGGAATTGAAAACTTCACTAGCTTTAAATCAGTGCAGGCTGGGCAATCACAGGCTCCCTTATCACTTGCAAAAATGACCTGCTTAGAGTAAATTGCAGCGCTTTGATAGTTCAGATAGCTATACAATTCACTTGTTCGGAGGGGTGATCACTTTCAAATTTAAGCACTTAATTTAAGAGCTTCAGTAATTTTAAATTGCTATGTGCCACAGAGTGGCAGGCGGAGACTTGAGCGCTACGGTATTTTAGAAACACTTTGGTGTTTTACTTCATATTTTTATTTGAGGCACTTTGGAGAGGGTTTCTATAGTCAAGCTTGGAAAGTGGGACAGGTTTCAAGACTGATGCAGAAAAGAGACCCTGTTTTTTAAAGCTTGCAGTAGAGGAAGTCTTCTCTGGGGAAAGCTTAGCTCCTCGGGTCTGTGCTTTGGCCTTTTCTCTGAAGTGTTGGACCGGCTTCCTGACGTGGGTGGCGCAAGGCGGTAGAAAGGGAGGTAATGGCATTTCCATGGGCATCAAGGGGCTCCTCTGTGCGTTTAGTCTCCTGACTGCCCAGGTTAGCTTTGTGTCCAGGAGGCATTTCGGATTCGCTTAGCACCTCTGTCTGCAGAAGCAGTTAAGGATGAAAGCTCTGCTCCATTTGAAACCTTTCCCACTTGTGGATTCAGATATTTTTACCTGACTGTGGGGTTGTTCATTTGTGGCCTTTTTTTTTTTTTTTTTGGTTTCACTGAGCCTTAATTTGATGTCAGGCAAAATTCTTCCTGTGTGCTTTTCCCTAGCCCTTCAGCCTCTGGCAACAGCTATTGATGAAATGCGCTGCTGAGGATTGAGCTGAACTGAAGGTGGCTGCCCCGGGCTCTGGGGCTGCGAGGGGGGGCCAGGGTGTATTGCAGAAACATCCCATCCCTGTAACTTTGTTTGGCTCCAGATTTGCTGAGCAGGATTTTGGAGCATGATGGGAAGATCAGACCTATTGACGATTATTGAAGCAGCTGTGGAGCAGACCCCATCACTGGTCCTGGGAGGTTTTATCACCCCAGCTTCCTGCAGGCCATGTGACGATGGGTGTAATTTTCCATGTGGTGATGGATGCAATTTTCCATGTGACGACAGGTGTAATTTTCCATGTGACAATAGGTGTAGTTCTTCTGCGTGACTCTAGGTGTGTTTGTTTTGTGTGACACTAGGTGTGTTTCTGCAGCCTTGGAGCTCCTCTTTGGAGCCAAAACCTCGTGGCCTCTCATTTAGCAGCAAGAAACCAAAATTAGACTCCTGAGAGGTAAACGTGAATAGCGTCTTTCACTTCCAGCAAACTAGAGGCTGGCTCACAGACTTTTTACTATTGAGGGTGCCACTTTAAATGCTAATCACTATTTGCAGGCTCATTACAGCTTCAGACTGGCCTCTTCAAAGGCATGAAGGGGTATTATGTGTTCATCTACCAGTGAAACTCAAACTCCTTTGAAAATCCCAGCTTGAAGGTACAAGGACCCAGGCCAAGTGCGAGTTCAGTGGCTGTTTTGCCAAAGCCTCTGAGCACTGGTGCCTGCGAGCACAAATCAGACCTGTACTGGAGCCTTGTGCTGTTGTACCCTGTTTGGAGAGGGCTGTCAGGAAGGCTGACATCTGAGCAGTAGTGGCTGTTTCTCTGTGTGAGCTGGAATAAGCAATGCTGGCAGAGCCCAGGATTATTTTACCAGTAGAGCACCCTCTGGTTAAAGTGGGAATGGAGCAGTCCTGGTGTGCAGGCAGTGCACTGGCACAACCTGGATGCTTAAGAAAAGCCATCCGGCCTCATCTACTGATGATGTTTCTAGCAGCAACGTACCCTAGCGCAGGGCTTGGCTTCGCCCACCGCTGATACTACGCAGTGTGAGCTCTTCTCTATGGCTGCTGAAGGACTCGTTTTCCATTGGATCTCTGCCCTTGTTTGCTGTTTGCTGATAGTTTTTTCTGTTTGACTTAAGCGGGTTGTGTGGGTTGAACCGTGGCTTAGATCTGCTCACCTTACTCGAGAGCTGCCTCTGCTAACTGCAGCTTGCTTCAAGGTTGTGACGAGTTTCGTAAAGGACCTGAAGTACCTAAACAGGCCCATATTTACTTTTTTTTTTTTTTTTTTTTTTGAGTGAAATCTAAAGCAATTCTAAATGGATGTAATGAGGTTATGTTAAGGTGTTATTTGAAATGTTTGGGCATTTGGGGAGTTGAGGTGTTTTTTTTTTTTTTTTTTTTTTTTTTTTTTTTTCCTTTTTTTTTGGTGGGATGTCTGAGGGTGAAGACTGTGAAGTTAGCAGATTAGTGAATAATGGTGTCACCACTTTCTTGATGACTTTATATAGAGGTTCCTGTTCTGGAAAAAAAGACACAGACAAAATCAAATTGTACTTTTTGAGAGAATTTACCATTCAGTTGTTGGGAGACAGCCAGGTTTCTTTCTTATTTCTGCTTAAGGAAGGACTAGTAATCTCTATCTAGTCCCTGAATTTCTTTTGACTTCCTGAAATGTTTCAATAGGAATTTGTGTTTTATCCAATAGCAAACTCTCTCTCTTTTTTTTTTTTTTTCTATTAACGAATTTCCACGTGTTCATTTAGCTGTTGACGTTCTTGATGTTGAAAAATGCTGCCTAGTGTTCTGACTGCTGGAGCTTTTATACACTAGGAAATTCTGAAAATGGACTCCACAGGCTGAGCCTTGAATTAGAAAAAACCTTTGCTAGACAAAGTAGCTTGTCAAAGCAGACTATATTAACTTTTATAAGTGGTATCAGATGGTAACCTCACAGGTTTTTTTGCTGTCACATCTGTAATACCAAATGAAGGTGGACATAAGTAACTCCCCTATGCATCTGACATAAACAGGCAGACTTGCACATACTGGTAGAAAGGCCAGCACTTTTCCAAAAAAAAGAAGCTGCTTCTAATGTGTTTCAGAAAATCTATTGCTTCTGTTGTAAAGCAGCTTTTTAACTTTAGGATCCCCTATGTATATATACTGACTTGGTCAATATATCCCAACAGGTGCCCAGCCTTCACAACAGGATTGTACCCCTGTACACCCACAGCCCCACAGCGGGAAGAAGCACCTGGGATTTTCCCAGGCATGTGACTCTGTCATGGAAACTGCATTGCCTATGAGTAAAATTGTGAACATGTTTAATTTCCTCATGGGAAGAAGAAGAATAAAATTAATTCCAGAGCTGAAAAAGTTGAATGGCATTCCCAGACTCACTAGTGGGTTATATAACGGAATCTGTCACTTCGGAAAATTCATAACCAAATAGCTTTGCACAGCACAAGCAGTCTTATAATTTAACAGTGTAAGAAAAGTCAAGAATGGCAATGTGGACACCCCTGTGTTTCACTGCAGGAAAGAATTATAGAAGAGTTCTTAGGAATGCTATTGTGTAAGGACTAGCAATAGCATATGAACTGCTGGTATTCAACTAATATGCCTTTCTTTTAATACCAGGACTTGACTGAATGAAGGAAAAACACTCAAACAAATATGCACTGTTTTTTGATTATTACAAAACCCTGGTCATGTTTTCCATCAAAATCATTTTAGTAAGTGTATACCAGAAAATCACAGAAAATACTACTGCTATATATATATATATGTATAGCAATACGAGGGTTGAATGAGTCAGTGTGAAGAATAATAGGGTTTTACTGGCAAAAGGGCAATATTTTGAATACTCATAATTTATTTACTCTATCTATCTTAAAATTTCAGCCCATCAATTATACATGAAACTGAATACCATAGTATAGGAAGGGACTAAAAGGTGAGATTCATTTTCAGCTTTAACATCTTGGTTTATAAAGAAGACTTGCTTCTTAGCATACTGGTTAGACCAGTGGGTAAATGTTGGTAGATATGAGGTTTATAATTTGCCATTTTTTAACTTCCCTATGATTTTCTTGTCCTGGTGCCTTTGAGACATACTTTTTTTTCTGAAAAGCTGATCTTTCTACATCCATTCTAGTAGCGGTATATAAGAAGTGATTAAGGAAATTAAAGTCCCATTTCAGGCCCCAGTTCAGCAAAGCATTTAAGTACTGCTTAACTTAAAGTACATCTTAAACCAAATCCTATTTAACAAAGGCGAAACAAAAATGAAGTCTTCAGAAGCACATGATTAAAGTTGAGAGGGTATTTTTTGTTAAAGTGAACTCCGAACTGTTGTCTGCATCACAGAGTAAAGAGCTTTTCTATGGAAAAGGGCATTCAAAGAAGATATTACTGGTTGTCCAGACCTCCTCTGGGATATGGTGAAGGAGGCAGGAAAGTCAGTTCAAATTCTAGAGCAGATTATTGAGTAGACTGGATTTATCATGCTTAAACAAAGCGTTTTGACACAATGAAGGCGTTTTGCAATGAAAAAAGAGCCATACCTCAGCTCACAAACTTCTTGGGTAGCCAGGCGTGTGCCCCCGAGATGTGGTGACATTGGATGCTTTGCTTAAATGCTGAAAAAAGGCCTTGTCTAAGAATGAGCTGAGAGACTTCCATCAAGCTGGCACTTAAATCCTTATTGTCTTTCTGTCATGGGTAATACTTCCTTTCTTCATAACCTCACATCTGCTTCCTGCTGCTGGAGCAATTTTAGGGGGCTGCCTTGACAAGTAATGCCTGCTGTAAAAAGTTCATACAGTGCAGTCCCAGGTTCAGTTAAGGGACTTGAGCAGTATTGACAGATTAACGTCAGGTTTGGCATTGCAGAGCATAACCTATATTTCTGTATACTCTCAGCTGGTGCCATGACACACCTATCAGTTTAAGTTAAAGTCCATTAAAAATATTTATGTCCAACTCACCTTCCCCAGTAAATTGGAAGCTGTTGCTTACAGCAGTAGAAAAAGTAGTTATTTTCTTTACACAGGTCATATCTTAATGAAAATTCAGTGTTTGCGTTCCTGATTATTAGCATAACTGAGGAAGTACTTGGTGGCCTTGTATGCTGCAGCCTGGCATGTTGCAAGATAAACATCCACTATATTTCCTGCAGGGATGTTCAGATCCTCAATAATGAAGAAACAAAAGAATGTTTTAAGGAAAAGAAAAGAAAAATAGTCATCAAGTATAAAACACCAATTGTGGTGATAAAAACATTTTTCCACTCACTGTTTTGGATGGTTAAGGAGATCAAAATATATATAAGACCCAAGTTTTGTTTGAGAAAAGAGTTGAGTTTAATGTGTTTAATGAAAATCCCTGTGTGATAAAGCAACAGTACTGCAACTGGGGTCGTTTTTCCATGTGACAGTGCAGGAAGAGCTCACGTTCAATGCCTCTGTTAATCAATTACAGCTCTGTACTTCAGTCAATGAATGAAAGCTTTAATATCTTTATAGAAAATGTAAAAGAACTGGATCTTTGGTGAGTCTGAACAAACACACATTAATATGTAGCTAATGACAAGAAGAGAATTTTCTTTTCTTTATGTAGCAGCAAACGGCTCTTGAACAGCAGAAACTTGGTACTATGTCAGTATCGTCCAGTTCATTTCACCACATTTTTATTTAAACTTACAGTCACTTAGAACTTCTTTTTGCTACTTTTATGAAGTTTGTCTGAAGAGGGCAGCCTTTCCTAATGCACTTGGAATTTTCTGAAGTTGACAAGGTTACTGTACTTTGAGCGGATTGACAAAGGATGTGCTCACGGCCCCGAGTTTGCCTCTCCTAATTGTTTATGTTTTCCTTGAAATGTCTTTCCACTTATGTTTATTGACCAGCTGAAAAGAATATTATTATTTTTAAATATTTGATCTACTTGCTAAAATGTAGCCCAATTCTCCTTACTCTGTATGCTGTATGTATATATAGAGACTTACTTAAGATTTCTAGTAAGAAATTTAAGGAGAAGGTTATTGGGAAATTTCTAAAGAAGTGGGTGCAGTATATTCATTTTACAGTCTAGAAATAGGTCTTAAGTGCTAAGAATATGTGTGAATAGAGCAGGGAAATATTCTTCACTTTCTATTGACAATTCTCCTTGTCTTTCATGGTTTCAATCTTGAACTGCTCTCCATGCTTCAAAAAGAAGCATTAGCCTGAAAGTAAACACAGTGATGTTACTTTTTTTTTTTCATTTTATTTTATGCTTTAATCATAAGGAAACATTAAAAAAAAAAAAAAAACTTACAGCAAATTCATGCATTACAATGTTACCAGGAAAGATGAATGGCTACTCCACATTTAGCAATTAGTGTGATAGATTTAAGGGCTCTTAGAAGAATTTATTGCTGTGGTGTGCCTCGATCGCGGCACGGGGAGGGGCATTTGAAGAAGCCGAATGATGTATTTGCTCGGTTATTGCTGCTCTAGCCACGACGTTGCATCTCTCGCCTCGCCGTGACAGTCCTGGGGCCGGGGGAGAGCGGGAGCAAACACACGGAGCCCAGGGAGCGGGCGCGGGGCTCCGGCGAGGAAGACGCCCTCACGGCTCCTGCTCGCCTATGAGAAAGGCAGGCGGAGACCGTGGCTGTGGGATTGCACAGCCCCTCTGTAAATGAGGCTTCCCCGCTAACGATCACTAGGATCAGGGGAGCAAAGAACTGCGTTTCCTCCTTCCACAAGCTTGGGTGATTATATAATGCTGCTAGGTGCTTAAGCTACCAGACACAAGGTGACCCAAGGTCTTTGACTGACAGAAAGCTTATTCAAGATACCGTAATTGTGCAGCTATTTACCTGGCTTTATACTCCTGGGATTTGCCTTGCCACGTCCTTAGTTCTCAAACATCCTTCCCTTCCTACCGTGTCAGTCCTTGCAGCAGCCATTTGCTGAGAATTTGCAGCAGCTTGCTTCAGTTCCTTCGGGTCTGAGAATTTCACAGCATCTGGACCACTCTGGAAAGCGCGAGGATGCGGCAGGATGTCTTCCTGCCTTAGTGCTGAGCTGCTATTAAACAGAGCAGAGATTTCATTCTCTGCTGGTAGTCAAACTTCTGAACTTCAGAAAAACAGTTGCACCCTCATAGAATGGCATTAGAAATGTCAGATTGCCTCCTTGCAGCCCAAAGACCATACTGGTATATTCCTCCTAAATCCTCCTTAATTTTGATTATGTCCCCATTTTTTTTCTTGTGACATGGCCTAACTGAAATGATTGCCTGCTCTCATTTTTTTTGTGACTCATCTTGGGGGGGAACATCATGCTCTTTGCTCAATACTCATTGTCTCTCACTATTTCCTCTGCTTAAAAACTTATAGAGGTTGTACTGTTAGAAGAAGAAACAAGAAGAAATGCTAAAATGATTCTTACTTTTCCAGAATATACCTATTTTGAAATTGGAAATACGGCTTGCTCGTTCCATTCCTTTGTGATATCTTCAAAATCAGCTTGTCAAGCTTTTGACTAAGCCTATTGCTTGCTGGTATTAATAATTTAGCAGGAATTGCCAATATTTTTTTTGAATGTCTAATTGTCTTTTGAACATTTTCAAAATCTGAATCTTCTGAGAATGACTCATTTATCTAGAAAATAGCCTTTTGTTGTTCATTTTTTCCTCTCACCATTAACAAGATCATTAAAGTACCTCCTCCACTTTTCTGTGATTGCATTGTTTGCAACTGAAGATTTTATTTTTTTTTCCATTACTGAACCTTCATGATTCATGTCCTTTCCTCTCAAATACACGTAAAATAGTCTCCTTAGTACATATAATTCATGCTGTCTTTTATTTTGGTTTCTGTAAGTATTGCCTTTGCATTGTCTTATCAAGGCTCTTGTTGTCTGTTTCAGCTTTATTATGGTATTTGATGTATTTTATGATATTTGTATGATTTCTGAATTCATATTACCTTTGATGAACATTGATAAAGGAAGGGAAGATTCACCACCATCTTCCTGAAAAGATCAATTGTTTTTATATTGCAGTTCATATATTCTTTGCTACTCTCTTTAGCGTATCCCTGAAGGTTTCCTACTTAGTGTCAGTTTTCTGTGTGTCCACTTTGTTATCTTTTAACACCTCAGACTTGATATTCCTCAAAGGTTCTGTATCACTTCTTGTATTTTTTTTTTTTTTTAAACAGGACAAATCTCTTTCTCACATTTGTTCTAGGATGATAATAGCTTTCACGACAAGGGGCATCTTTTCAGGCTCCTGATGTTATTCTCTCATCTCAAATCAACATATTCCCATTAACCTAATTAAAAATAATTCCATTTTTGCAGACCAGTGTAAACTTCCAAAGAAAGCTACATGATTCAGTTCTGCAAAGCTGGTCCTATTCCACCATCTGCCATAACAAGACTGTCTTTTTTATAGTTTGTTCCCTCCCTACACCTACTTCAACTTCAGCTTTTCATTTAATCAGGAAAAATGGTGAAAGACTAAAGGATATAAAAGATGTCATATGTTCATTCAAGTTCTCCTGATCTCCTGATAATGCACCTTCTATTTCACTGTTCAGTCTTTCAGTAGGAGTAATTGTACTGGAAATATCAATACAGTCATGTTCCCTGACTGACTGTTTAAAGTTACCCACTAGTCGTAATGTAACATCGTTCAACACAATACGATACTTGTTTCATACCTTGTAGTTTTTTTTTTTTTTTTTTTTTCCCCACGATTGCAACTTTGAAAAATCCACTTTCTGACTATCTTATCTGTCCTATGGCTGTGACGCGCTCCCCATCCTCTTTAGTACTTAGGAAGGTTCTGGACCTCAAAGCATTGCATGTTTCCATATTCTATGTTTTTGTTTTGTTTTTAACTCAGGTGAATTTCTTACAATTTCTTTGTAATGGGTCGAAGATGTCAGCATTATGCGAGCTCCATCTGGAAGCCTTGAAGTTTCTGAAGGTCTTTAATCTCTTTGCGCCTTGTCTCCAAACTCTCCAGCTTGGGGACAAAGTGCTGACTGTGCAGCAGTCTATGTAGCAACCCCACAGAGATGAAAAGTCCTTTTGGCCTATTAAAATTATAGGAAAGATTCATGTCATCAGGTGTTTTGATAGCTGTCCAGCTGGTCTATGGTTCAGATGGTTCAACACTGCAGTTTAGCTGGCCAGTAGAAATGAAAATGAAGAAGGAATTAATGGCTACAACGTTGCTGGCTAGAGCTTAACCAGCCAGGTTTGCAAGGTAGACCTGATTTTGGAATGGTTAGTGAAATCTCTAATACCAGTTTTTATCTGTTTTGTGCTGTAAAAAACTCATGGACTTTATCTCCACTTAAATATGCATCTTGAAATTTCAAATTCATTTTAAATTTTGACAGTCAAGTAGGAATGGGAGACCATGAAGTAAAGCTATTTTTTGGTAAACACAAAACTCCTCCTTGGTATTTGAAAAGATTTTATACTATAAAATTGTTACTGAGAATATTTTCATCGCAAGCTTTGCGAAGTCTTTTATTCCTTCCAGAATGTCAAAATATCGGTATTAAATTGGTGAACAGGAGTGGTCAAATAGAGAAAAGTGGGGGGCTAGAAGTGTCAGGACAGGCCCATCATGGTTAAGAACTATGCCAACTTACTAAACTGTCAAGAATCAGCTTTTGAGGTGAGCGGTAGATGAATTATATTACTCTTGGCAATTGCACTGCAACAGTTATGAGTCACTATGTTTGTTGATAAGCAAGAATAGACAGTGGGTGTAAAATGCAACTGAGTAGTTTGAATGAGTGTCTGAGTTCCCATTAAAGGGTCCACCGAATGCATTTGCCTCATCAAAGCCCAAACCCACTGGTTCACAGAGAGGCTCTCATATGGCTGACAGCTCAGTCAATATCTCTCCTGCTCTGTCTCTTCCTGTCATAACATTGATTTCTGTAAGCTAGAGGAAGTAATCCCTGATGACATTGTGCAACAATCTTAAGCAAAGAGACCTTTTTCTAATTTTCCCAGTACACACTTCTTTATTTACAGCTTACAAACTTTACCTTCCATAAATCTGCTACATTTTACCTTCTGACCCATATATCCAGATCAGCTGCTTTTTAATGCTCTTTGTCTTGATGTTACATATCTGTGGGACAACTTCCTTGACGGTTCTCCTGCATTATGTCTTTGCTACAAAACAATGTCACTTTGAAATACACTGCTCATTCAGGATTGCCCAGTGCACCCTTTACATGGAAGAGAATACCCTACTGTCATCTCAGGTCCCACCACTGTCAACACCACTTTACTTTCTTCTATGTCCAAAGCCCATGATTAGCAACGTTCTTCATGGAGTGTTAAACACTGCTACATAACTATAATGGAAAAGATGTTTCTGTTACTAATCTGATTTTCCACGTCTTCATATTGTTTTCTGAAGAAAAAAAAATCCTTCACTCTGGAAATTCATGTGGCTAGGTAGGGGTACAAACTAGGTTGCATCCTAGGAGATTTTGGTGATTTTTTTAGTGTGAAGAAAGAATACCAGAAAATTAATTTTACCTGTGTAGTAACTAAAGAAATCATGAATCTTTAAAGTCTTAACAATTTGTTTTGCTGTCACCTAATGTCCAAGGTGTCATTAGCAGTGAATCTCCAGCAACATGTTGGCATTGTTGAAAATAGAGATGTTCTGAAGGGAGCAAGAAATCATGTACATTTATGGTATGAGAGTAAAAATAGCTTCATAGGTGACATGTACATCTGTAATGAACAGTTTAGTGGGGTCTGCCACCACCATGGAGCGTGCTGTGATACCAGATCTGGGACACAGAGAGACCCTTTCCACTGAGCTGCCTCCTCTGACCTGTTGAGGTTATATTCATGAGAAAAAGTACGTGCAGGATTTAGTTAGTGTCTGTCAACGTGATGGCTCCTGCCTTACTTACGAGCGACTTGAGCCAGACCAGAGAAAAGGATAGATTTATTTACATGTGAAATCTATATTGTTTCACATTAGTATGGGAAACGCTGGTAGACTCAACAAAATAAAAATAAAAAAAAAGTCTACTGAGGTTAATGGCAAAAGGACTTTACCTACTGTTTGTTTCTTGGGAGTCATAAGACATGTTATAGCTATTGATAGTATGAGAGGTTCAAATTTTTATATTTCACTTGTGTTTCTTGTTAAACTCCTGCTGTTAAATAAAATAAAATAAGCCATCACTTGCCAGTAAGCAGACATTGAAAAGTGCTCCTTTTTAACATAGCTTTATTGGTTCTTTCTTGCAAAAGTCACAGACATACAAATGTGTAGCTTGTCTAAAGAAAGCTTCAGAGAAAGACCAGTATTATTATTATGTATTATGTATTAGTATTATGTTCAGCAGAGAAACTTTTGAATTTAAGGAAAAACTAGGAAAAATCCATGGCAAATAGTACAAAAAAAAAATCATCTAGATATTGCACAGTGCTAAATAGTCCCCAGTTAGATGTCAGCCTTTGAATAAAATAGCTAGATCCTAATATCTTTAAGTGAGCAAGATCTCCTATAAAACTGGTGAACAAGATATTGACTGAATGCTTGCAAAAGTTTAGGACACAGATTTGTATAGTCGAGGAAGTGGTGGTATAACATATAACTCTTCTTAAAGAAGGACTGGTATAAATCCAAGTAGTTTTTCCCTCAGAAAAAGAAAAAAATCTATTTTTACATTATTAAATGGGTAATATTATTACCTTCCTTTAACTTTCACATTATGTATATCTCTTTACAAACAAAAAATCTTCTTTCCCCTTACTGACCAGCCCAAAAATTCTAAGTACTGAAAGTCAAGCCAGTACTTCAAGTCATTAGGTGTGAGCTGCATTTGAAAGACTAAAAATGTTTGTTGGAGTCTATAAGTCTGTTCAAAGTTACTCCTGTTACATAGCAAGTTTCCTACCATCATAACCCTCTAAAACAATTTATTTAGGTCCCTTTATTTAGAAGACAATTCATTTAGGCCCCTTGATAGGAAGGGGAACGTGGGTAAATTTCTTTTCGCCTAATATGAGCCATCATAATATGAGCAGAGGGTAATTCATCCCATCTTAACATACTTTTCCAAACTACGTGGGATGAATTGCCATGATATGCCCACCAGAAAGCTTTATAAGTGTGATTGGATGTAGAACACACTATATACTTTAATCTTGATATCAGAAAATCTACATTTTTTTTTTCTTGTTTTTAAAATACTGCCAGACTAGTGACACTTTTTCTTTTATTTAGTAATTTTCAAGTCTGATCTTATGTTGAAGCTCTCATTGACTGATTAAGAAATTATTTATGGACTGTATGTAATCTTGGCTTGCCTTGTATATAGTCATCCATAGCCCCAAACCAAGAGTAAAATAATAACATAATTTCCCTAAACTCTTGTGCAGAGCCACACTCAGATTTCCACATCAGAAGGATGTGCAATAGAGCCTGTAGTCTACAAAAAGTTTTTTTTTTTTTTTTTTTGCTATAGTATTTTGTTGAATAGTATGAGTTTTATCAGAAAACACACTTTTCTTGTAAATTGTGCATAAAATAGCAGCTTTGAGCATACAAGCTTTGGTCTTTCTCTAGCCAGACCACTTTATTGCTCTGAAAAGTACTTGTTTTGTGTTCTCACTGGAGCCAGCCTGGAATGTGATCCCCCGTTGTCCCATGCAGGGCTGTGTGGGAGCCTGGGTGCAAGTCACACCTCTCCACACACACAACCCTCAACTTCACGGCAGCCTTCAGGCAAATACAACACCAGTTTGCTTCTCTTTTACCTTCCTTCCTGTCCATACCTTCCAGCTCAGGCCACACGGCCGCCTGGCAGCTTTGCTACCTCCAGAAGCACCATTTGCGGTGAGAAACACGGTGCTTTTGTGACGCTTTCAGCAGGAGTTCCGTGCTCTTTCAAGGAGACAGGTGCTCACCTGCAGCTGTCTGAGCTCAACCCTCCTCACAGGTGGGGGCAATGAGCAGGGGTGACTATATGAGAACAGCTTGGCTGAACAGCTAATTAGAACAGCCTGTCCTAATTAGTTTTTAATAGTTGGGAGAGGGGAGAGGTGCAGTAGCTGCATATGGTGGGCTGTTTCTTAGGGGCTGTTTCTCAGTTTGGAGTTTGTTAAGGAAGATGTTTTGGACTGAGGGAAAGGAAGTGGTTTAAGGAGCTAAGTATAGACCAGGTGCTCCCTGGTAGAATGCCTAGTGAAAATAAAATGCCTTGGTGTCTCCTGTGTGGTGGTGGCTGCATGCAAAAATCATACGTCAAGCAGAGGTTGTGGTCTTGGCTGCTAGGCATGAAGATCTGAGCTCCTACAGGTAGGTGATTGTCTAATTTGGATTGATTCTAGTGAAATATGGATGTGTGCTTGAAGCTTGGACATGCTTGTGTGTGTGTATATATATATATATATTTTTTTTTTTAATTACCTGGCTCGTGTGCTGTACGTGTTGAGATAACCAGGGGATGTGGTTCAGCCTTCAAATGTTCACTGTGGCTCTTTACAACTTGGAAAGAAACTTGAGAGAAATATTTTCCACATCTTTCAAGATCTGCTTGATGTGATCCAATGCGGAAGCTCATGTGTGTGTCAGCAGTGTAAGCTCTTTGATTATAACTTAGTATTTTGATTGCCATACACAATACAAGTGATTCCATTCAGTGATATGAGAATGGAATTAAAAGGCTTGGGAGGATAGGAGAAGTAGATGCTGAAGTAATTTAGACCTATCTTGCTGCTATTATCACAAATGTTTTTAAGTACCTGACTCCTACTGCAATTAGAAGATGCAGGTCAGCATCTAAGGGAGACTGTGGCCCTCTGTGCTTTGTAAACATTGGCTGTAGATGAGTGTTACGTGGCTGTCTCTGGAGGCATTAATTTGCTGTCTGGCCTGGAAAGGACTCTGCTGCTGTGGGTTTTTTTTGTTTGTTTGTTTTTTTGTAATATTGCGATACTGTTTCTTTATGGGATATCTATGGGATGTGCTTCCAGTGAAAGTGGAAGGGTTTTGAAGAGTCATTTGCCATAGAGGAAAGGTGCCTGCTAATGGGGAAGGAATTGGAGTGTGGAAAGAAACCAAACACTGCTTAGGTAGGTGTGGTATGCAGCTGTTTTCCAAAGATACTAAAGGCATTTTTTTTCCCCCTTTTTTTTTCTAAGAAAAGAGCTCATGGAAAGATATTTTGATGAAAAGCTGCTTCCAGGTTTTTCCATAAAAGCTTCACTTATCTTGTTATTCATAGATTCCCAATCTTCCTTCTGAAGCAGAGGGAGATAGTTTTCAGAAAGCTAAGATCAACATTGAATGCGTTTTGTCTCTTCTGAAGCTTCTATCAAAAGAAAGTGTTGTTGCTCTGTTGCATCACATACCTGTTTATTAAAAAAGCCTGTACTTCTAAGGGTGCCTATTAAAAGCTAAATACACTATACATTAAGGCTAATAATTAAATTTGTAAAATAACTTACTCTGATAGGCTAATACAAATGTGCAATTACATCAGTGACTGTTTTTCATTAGTGGAAATGAGATGCTAGTTCCTCTAGAATATATAATGATGTATAAGTCCTGGTGGTTGTAATTGGCATAGAAATGTAAAATATCCTTGGGTGTTAAAAGCCATAAGCTATTTATTTTCCTACTTACAAAGAGTATACTATGTTGCGGTACAAATTTCACATGGATTGACTTACTTGCATTTTTTTCTGTGTGACTTATGTCCATATGGTTCAAATATGAATCTGACCTCCCTATTAGCATCCTGATGGTGACATAATGTACTGATAAATTATCTCATGTCTGGGAAGCCTGTTTGAATTCAGATTTTGTTTGTAGGTAACTCAAGACTAGCTTATATTCCCAGTATAGGTAGCCTTATTGTCACACGTGATTAAGAGTCTCAAAGCTTCTATTACACCTGCATTTACATACTATAATATTTGCTTACAGATTGCTTTCAGAAACACTAAATTCACATATAAACGAGGGACTGGTTTATTCTAGGCTCTAGCTTAAATTAGGAGTAAATTGCATCAAAGTTCATGATCAAAAATAGTTGTGAAACTGGGGAGAAGCATAAATTAAAAATATTGGTGGCATTCTAATAGAAGCCATATTGCATTTGATTCTTCTGTCCTCAAATTAAGTCAATTTGATTATAGATGCCTCATACCTATCTTCTAATGATATGGATTCTTTCCTTAGTACTTAAAGGGGTGGAAGAGTACAGGGACAAATCATAGGAGCCTGTTTTTCTCCTCAAAGAGAAGTTTGTAAATAAGTAATCTTTTTTGTATTTCCTATTTCAAAAATATCAAAGTTCCATTTCTGAGTAAGATGAAGTGATCCAGAAAGAACAATTTTGCTTATTTTCTGACAGCTAAGAATAGCTTTAATGAACTTCATATTAAGTTTTCAATGTAACATCATCATGAATTGAATTAGGAGGAAACAAAACAGATACAACTTCCACAGACATGCAGACAAATTTCTTTTAACGCCCTTTTGCATTCAGAGGTAGTTTAGAGCTCTTTTTACTTAAAGCTGAATGAATTACCTGGTCGAAGAATAGTGCTCTGCAGTCCTGGTTCAGGATTTGATAAAAATACTTGTGTCAAACTGTGCATTTACATTTGTGGAATAGGTAACATGTGGAAGTTGAAGTGAAAAATGAGAATCTGAGGTCCAAGGCTTGTTTTTGTTATGTCCATGATGTAATGTTACTATATGATGGTTGTATTATGCTTATTGTTTCTTTATTTTGAAGCTTTTTATTTGTTTGGGGGATTCTGCCATGGATGGTTAAATAACTGTGATTGGCAAAATGGACTGAGATGTCATTGAATGCTTGACAAGTCTGTTCTTTTTATTTTGTAGAGAACTACAGCCAACAAGACTTCAGGTGCTCCTTCCTATAGCAGATGGTCCAGCTCACAGCCACATCAGGTAATATGCCCTTGTCAACAAGGATACGAAGCTCAGGGTCACACATGCTGCCTTTTAAAAATGAATCTGCAAGAGGGTCTGAGAGTATAATCTGGTTGCACTAGCCCAACCAGAGTCGTGCTCATCTCCAAAGTTGTTGCAGGTTGTCCTGGCAAATGTTGGAAGCAGTTGGCCCTTGTGGAAGGGCTTGTACCCCTGTGACTCCTCTGATGCAGCGGTGCTGCCTCATAGGTTGTTGGGGACACAGCTGGTGGGTGGTTATTATGGCAGGATGCCCATATCTATTGCATCTTGTCATTCCATAAGCTGGAAGGGAATTGGTCTGATGCTGTTTGGGAATGAGTGAATTCAGGTCTCCCCTAACCTATCTTGTACTGCTTAAAATGATGAGCTGTGAAATGGTTAAGGTGTCTAAAACTTTCAAGAAAATTTATAAAACCAAACTGAAGTTAGAAAGTTGTAGTGATAGGAATAGACACTGATTTTAATTTAATGATTTAATTCTTTATTTAAAAAAAAAAAAGTGAATGTGATTCAATGTTTCTCTTTGTTTATCAAAAAAGGACTGTTTTTGACTATGCAAGCACCTGTCTTGCTTTAATTGAACAAAAAGGTATTTAAACTAAAGCAACTTCCTGTTGTATAATTCTTTAAGTGTTTACTCAATAATGATTGTATTTACTTTTCCTTAACCTCTTTCTCCCTTTGTTATCTCTTTAAAAAATATATATATATCCAGTTATATTAGTGAACAAATTACTGAGCTGGTAGACTTTTTTTAAAATGAAGGATATATGTATACATTAAAACACTTCTGATGTGGTTTCAGTGTTTGGAAGAGAAGGGTGGGAGGAAGGGGAACTGAGAACAGTATTGAATAGAACTGAAGACTGAAGCCAGAGTAACTCTAAATTTCATTTTGTATTCAAGCTGGGGTGGGAAAGAAGGTGCATAAATTTTCCATTGAATCTAGGCTACCTATTCCACCATTCTTACACTACTATTTTAATATTTCTATTTTTGCTCAGTATTTGATTAACAGACTTACTCCTTCTTCATATAAAAGCATGGTCTTTTTGCCTGTTAAGATTTTAACATTGTCTAGTCTCCTTTTTCCCCCACCCCCCACCCTTTTCCTCTTTCCATGTTGAATTTTCTCTGATGGGAGAAGAAAGAATAATGCAGGCATAATAGTACTTTTCACTGGCTATTACTGTTTGCCCGATCCTAGGGGATGATATAATGGACAGGAAAAAGTGCATGGAGTTCCACTAGTATATACAAAGCCAAAGCAGAAATGACTGTGCCCTTTTTTGTATGCCTGCATTGTCCATTAATGTTAATGGGGGATGCATTCCTAAGTTAGGAGGAGATCATCCCAACAAACCACACGAAATGCGCTTTACCCTCTGTGCACTTTCGAGGAGGGAAAGTAAAGATAAGTACATACTAAAGATTGTTTGTAGTGTTGCAAGCCTGTCAGATTGCTAGTAGAGCTAGGGATTAACTACCAGGAATGTTGTTTGAAAGCATGTCTAGATCTTCCAGCATCTGCAGGAAAGAACATTGTTGGAATGTATTAAAACGTGGCCATGGTAGTTCTCCTCCACCTATGTTGCACCCTACATTCTTTAATCTCATCTTCCTTCATTTGCACTACAGTCTCCTCTCTTTCCTCCTTGTTTAGTGTAAGCTTTTGTCTTCTGTGTTTTGGACTTAATAAGCTTATAAACTTGCCTCGTGGATATTGCAAATACCAGTACTAACTGTGAGGTTGTACAGCCATGCTGCAGTTCAGTCTGGGAGTCCTAAATACTGCTGTGCGCTCCCATGAGCTGAGTGGCAAAATATTTGTATTGGATCAGAGATTTGTATTCAGGCTTGTAACTTGCTGGAATCTATATATAGTTTATTTAAACGCTTTTGAAGATGGCTTTCCAAGAAAGAAAGAGATTAAAGTTCAAATTCATATTGTCTGCATTTTCTTCAGTCTCATGCAGTGAATGCAGGGAAGGCTTTTCCATGTATGTCTTAAAAAATCCGCATAGAAATCTAATAGAACTACATGGCTGAGACCTTTGATGCATCTAAGAAATGTTAAAAGTTAAATTGATTTCCTCTTTTCCTCCCCCAAGTTTTCTTTTTTTTTCATTTCCTCTATCTATGTGAAGCTTGAAGATCCATTGGGTGAGAGATTTGAAAGGGTTCTTCAGGTGGGGTCAGTGAGTCACTGAAAATAATACATTTTTCACTGACTTATTTTGCTTTGTGTTACCCAGACATGCTTATATTTTGTAGTGGATAAGCTGAAGCGTGTTTATCTCAAACACGCTATCTGGGGAGGGCTTTTTAATAAGTTCCTATTAACTCATTGCTCTCATGGACGTGGCATTTGTGCTCAGGTTTTTTTGATGTGAAGCTATTCAGAGGTGTTTTTTCCCCCTCCAACTCCCCTACCCCTTGAGCCTGGGAAAGTGTCTTGCTGCAGGGGAGGCGTCTTTAGAGCTTGATTAAAGAGGTTCCTTCTAGCTGCCCAGGGAAAGTGGCATTACTACCTGCTTCAAGGTAGCTTTTTTAGTATGCCTCGCTTTCTCTATGCCAGAATAAGAAGCCTGTACTCAAAGAGGTTTGATCTTTTGGAGCCAAGGAATTAATGGTTTTAATTAAGGGACTGGGGGGAGGGGAGGAGGGCAGGGAAACCAAAACAAATCTCAGCCTCTGAACAGGCAGCCCAAGAACCATGTTGGACCCCGGCGCCTCCAGCTGCATTAAACCTGCCTGTGGGATGGAATCAAGGACAAGAGGACTTTAATGTGCTAAGGTTAGGCAACCTTTCCTGGCTAGTGGCATCTCTTGATGTGTGAAGAAGTCTGCAGCAATCATGTTAGGAGCTCGGAGGTGAATTTAGTCCTTCCGTGGTGCTCTGAAGCCTGTGTGCTTCCTGAAGTGCAGTAGCCTGTTCCTGCTGATGATAATGAAGGAGGAGGTGGCACTTTATCAGGTGTGACAATACA
This sequence comes from Nothocercus julius, assembly GCA_013398735.1. NCBI lineage: Eukaryota > Metazoa > Chordata > Aves > Tinamiformes > Tinamidae > Nothocercus > Nothocercus julius. The sequence continues at coordinate 561,764 of VZSV01000038.1, forward strand.
GCTGATTTCTTATGTGATATTCTTCCTGCTAAATGGGAAGGCAGCCAAAGCAGTGTGGTTTATAGTGAAGGCACAGGAAGACATGCTGGCCAGGGTGTCCCTTGTTAGGGCTTTTAGGTGTATGGGCAGACCAGGATACAAGGCACTTCTCATGTTGTAGGTCCTTAGAAGCAGTTTTAGCATTTAATAAGTCACTCTGCTAGTAATGATTCAAGAGCTATGTGCTAGATACTATTGCAATGGTACGGCCAATATAGATGCAAAAATGAAGTAAAGTACTCCTGATTCTGTTTCTTAGTAAACACAGGAAAATAAAAGGCAGTATTTCAAAGGGCTGCTGAAGGCTGAGGCATTGGAGAATGCAGTAGATGGTGAAAATGTCCTAAGAGGAAGAAGAATCAGCTTTCCTAAACATGCCTACACACCAGTGATGGGTAGGTCCTTAACAGAGCTTACAAAAAAATGCCTTTATATGCCACAAATAGAGGACAGTGATACCTTCCCTCTGCATTGCTGTGAGATCAGCTGCCTTTCCTCACCTGTGAGCACTCCAGCTAGTTTGTCAAGTCCGGCCCTTCAGTTGCCACAGCTGGCCAGCATCTCCGGACACTATCCCAGGCCCCTAGTACAAGGATTGCTAGCAGGCATATCCCTAGTTATGAACACATCTGGGGATGTGTTCACAAATGATATGAACACGTCTCTAGTATTAAGCGCTAAACAAGCCTGCGGAATAATGTGTGTGTCTTTGATTTAAAAGTAACAGAACACTTAAGCATCTCTCCTCCCTTCCCCCAGTTAGTTTGTAGGCTTGTAAAGCAAAAATGTGGAAAGTGAAATGGTGTCCAATGGCCATGAGAAAATGGGATTCTCAGCTGAACTTCCATGATGTTCCTCCGCCTGGTCTGCTGCTGTGTTGTTACAGAACTATTGCTTGGCGTTTGCCACGTAGGCCCCTTGCTTTCTTGCACATCATCAAAGCTTTGTCCATTGTTGAACTCAACATCAGTGCCTCCGTTAAGGTCAGGGTGTGTGTATATGCATGTGTTTTTGTTTTTGATGTCCCTCTCTAAAGAGGTAAGCATTGTGTTTTAGTACCCAGTGGTCAGCAGCTTTCTTGAAAGAATCAGTACAGACAGTGAATGTTAATAGATATTTGGTGCAGGATTCAGCTTTAAAATAGGATGTCTCTTGGTATTGGAGCTTCTGGAATCTGCAAAAATGAATTCTTAATTATGTTGAGCATGTGTATGTATTACACAGCCTCTTTCATGACTGGCATCATAGAAAGCCCAGAAAAGGCAGCGGAAGCTGTGAGTGAGCTATGAGTCACTTGTAAGAGTGATAATGTCTCTGCTTCTCTGTGGCAGCTGTTTCACTGAGGGTAGGTATCTGCACATTTAGACCTCCAGGAGAGTGTAATTTCAGTATAAACACCATTGCTCTTCTACCTGTTTCTTACTCTCACTCTCCAGCCTGTTCGGCTAGCGTTGCTTTTTGGCCTTATAGTCTTTTTGTATAGGTGTTGCAACAGTAACTTATTGATGGGCAGATAATTATGTCTTCAATAATTTAGGAGCCTCTGTCACAACAGATGAGATCAAAACAAAGCTTATGATGGTTTATTCAGTACCAGAGTTTAGTGGTTAATTTAGTTTTAAGAAATCGTGGCAAGTGTGGCTGCAGGTTGCAGCTGGAACAGTTTCACAGAATCAGTAGTATCAATTTTAGTAGTAGTAGTAGCTGGGATTGTTATGCCGTGTTTGCCTCCAAAATAAAGGAGACCTGAAGGTGGAATTCATCATTTGTTAGAGCAGGGAGATGGGCGACTGAGCTCCCTTTATGGGATCTGGTGTGTTACCTGAGTGTCAAGTTTCTTGGAGCACTTCTTAGTGATGGCTCTGAAGATGCATTCCTGGGAGATGGCTTTTAGACTAGTGGAAGATGCCCAGAGAGTCAAGTACTTGTCTGTCTTGAATCTGTGCTGTGTTCATGTGTGTGTGTGTGTGTGGTTTTTTTTTGTTTTGTGGTTTCCCCCCGCCCCCTTCTCCTCCTTGTTTGGTTGGTTTCTTGTTCTGAGTCTCAAGTATGACCTGGAACAGTTGATATTGCGAAAGTCATGGTCTCCCTGATGACTCGGACATCTGCTTTTGTGCTGAGCTCTGCAAACTGTGGCAGTGGGCTTCAGGTTAACTGCCTGTCCACTAGAAAATATTCTGAAAACACCAACAATTTTCCCAGAGTCACTGAGCAGCTGTCAAATGGCAACAATGTTCCTTCACTATTGACCTAGGTTTGAGCTCTACCAGTCTGCTCATCTGAATGAGAATGACTTAGTCCAACTACCAGGGTTAAACCTTATTATAAGGTCAAATGAAATCTGGCAACTTTCCAGAAGCAGGCCAGACATCCCAAGCTATAGAAATATGTTGCTGCCTCCTGGCACTTGGCATTTAACCAGAAAAAATCTGTAGCAAAATTCAGTGGACTTGATCAGAGTTAATGAGGGGAAATTTGTCAATTTTGCTGTAAATTGTGAGTGAAAGGTCTCTAAATACCTTGTTTCTGTAATACATCTTTTCAGGACTGTGCACTGTACATCATAATCATTTGACAACATTTGAGGTCAGTTCTAACATTTTGATCCCAACTATGTGTGTTTTTAAATCATCTTAGGGCAAGTACATGGAAGAAAATTAAATGTGGAATGTGGAAAAAATGAACTCTTGTTAGAGGTCTAATTTTGACATGCTATCATATGGTCTCACTGAATTTCAACAAGCTTCAGTTCAAGTCTTACCTTGAGTGATTCATTAAACTGCTTTTTGAGGTGGAGGCAGTGCCTTGCAGAAGCAAGTTTAGGGTAGTAAAAGTTTTCCTGCGAGACATGACATATTAAGGAGAATTATGTTACACTTCTAAATTTTTCGTGGAAGGTTTGACAAACGCAAACGTTTGCGGTCAATACTCAAAATCTTGTTTTAATGTGGTATATGCTATGTATATAATAACACATACATTACAGTTTTGTGGTATTTTGTCTACCATTTGCAAAGACTACTGTGCAGCCAAATCGAGTTCAACCCTGACTAATAGATGGTGGTTTTCCTAGCGCATCTCATCTTTCATAACATTTGCTTGTGTCTTTGGTAGTTTTTACCAGTCCCCTGGAAAACTGCTGTTACAGGTTCTGCCTGATTCCGAAGTTTGAGTCTCTTTTGTATATCTCTTCTGTGTGATGCTTTTAGGTAAAGCATGGTAAAGGAAGACTGAACTCAGTGTCTTTGTTCCTGAAGCAACGTCAGCCTGAGATGACCCTGCCAACTTTGCCAAGGTCATTGTCAAAGGCCCAGCAGACCAGTTAAGCCCTCTGTGACTTCTGTGCCAGGCTACTCAGGCTGCTGTACCCCAGCTGCTCAGAGCTGCACGTGTAGGTGCTGCAAGATATGTAAGCTACTCATACTGTCTGAAGTTAATATATAGCCAAGGGACATAGCACTGTTTTGCTTCTTCATGGTCAAGCAAATCACGACGAACTTGGCTTTGCAGTGCTAAGCAGCTTATAGCCAAGGTAAGAAGCAGAGAACTTCAAGAAAACAGGTTGGTTCTGGTTAGGGACCCAGAAAATCTGTCTAGTGAGATACCAGGTCGCTCTCGCAGGTGTGCCACTGCTGAGTTGAAGTTACTGAGCACTCAGCCAAACGGGCCGGGAAGCTGTGTTGTAAGCCACAAGCAGGGCAAGGCCCCCTTCCTGGAAGGAAGGAGTAGTGGCAGATAAGTAGTGCTCTTCTTTCTCATACCACTTGTGGAGAAATGTTTTGATGTGTCTGAGAGTACTGCAGAACAACACCAGCTGAGGCTGTTGGCTGATGCACATCTGTGAGAAATAAACTATAAGTATATTTTAATGCAGGATTCATGCTTCAGGGGTCAATGTAACTGAGGTACAAACTGTCCTTTTAGTCCACATAATGGGTGTTTCTGGATTGCTCTGTGCTTTGGATGTATGTGTGTACATATATAAAAGATTATGTATATTTTTCATAGCTTTAATATATATTTTAGGTATAGATTTTATATATCTATTTTATGTATCTAAACTCTACCCAAACGTGGAGTTTAGGCATTAGCTGTCATTACGTGAATCAAGTATTGCAATACTTAGAAGTCTGGAAAGTATATTCTTTGGGGAAGCTGTGAAAATCTAACTGTTTGTAAACTGGTATAAAAGCTCAAGAAACTTAATATATCTGATTGTCTAATTGGTGGTGTGTGGTGTTTTTTCCTTTTTTTTTTTTTTTTTTCTTCAGAATAAGTAATTTTATACCAGCTGTCCCTCTAGTTGTTCAGTGACTTTTATTTATCTGTTAACCTCCTTTAGTTTCATCCATGTGTGTTACATGAACAATACCTCATGTTTCCAAGATCAGGACTTTATGGTATTTAAGCCTTAAATTTTAGGTCTAATGGTTATGGGACTGAGGCCTCTTTCAGACACAGTGTTACCTCTTTCTAATCTTCTTACAAGTGTGAGAGAATATAATAGTTTACTTTCTCATCTTTACTCCAAAGTCAAAGATACCATTTGTATTTTGTTGCCTTTCAAGTTAAGGTTCAGAAGATTCCATTTGTAACCCAGTTAATTGTAAAACAAACAAACAAAGTGTTTAAAAGTGTTTAAAACAACAACAACAAAGTGTTTATTTTCTTCAAAATATGTTTCTAAGCAGCTGGTGTAATAGGTTTTTTTTTCTAGCCTATTTTTTTATTCTGTTCACTTATTACCTAGCTATTTTCAATGACAAATACCAAATGAGTGTATTATGCTAAGTATGTACTCAGTGCACTCAAGTTTGCATAGAGAAGCGTGTCTGGGTTTGAGGGAGAAATAAGTAACAGCACTTGTAGTGACTTTCATATGCATGAAGCCTTTCAATAAAAAGTTTGTCACCTGAACTCTTGTTACAGGGAGAACTTAATAGGTTTTAAGAAGACTAAAAGCAGTAAGGCTCTAAAAGGCTAAAGTTCAGAAACCCTTTTCTAAAATAAATAGGGTCAAAATTTGTTGTCACTGGAAGCTGCCTTATCTCTTTTGTAAACTCCAGTGTTCACTTCAAAACTGTGGCAAGTCAGAGTACAGCTCAGTGGAAAAGCTTTCCATATATATATATATATATATATACA
>VZSV01000038.1:571654-604835 GCA_013398735.1 Nothocercus julius
CTGTCAATTATTTCATGTAGTCCTAGGTAAAAATGGAATGGGTCTGCAATGTAAGTTTTTATGTTAAAAGAGTATGGACAGGGCCCTGCCCTGAGGCTACTAAAACAGAGTCAGGGGAGTGGAAGGAACAAACCAAAATAATCATAAGACAAGGTGAAAGGTCCTTCTGTAGGTTAATAAGATGTTAAAGAGTAGAAAAAAAATCTTTCACATCAAGGGTAAGTGGACATGGGAGTACTGTTTGCCTTGATTCTTCTACCCATGTTCAAAATACTCAAGTTACCTGAAAAAGTGGAATAACAAGGAGGTGATGAAGTTATTCAGCCCTACTGGGGCAGAGTGGGATAAAAATTCACCTCTTGAGAAAAGTTCAAGGGAGCCTAATTTATGTAAAAATGCAGTCTGAGGTGTATGAATGCATATGTGTGGGAGATAGAGGCGAGGTGGAGAGGAAAAAAGCCTGACCATGTACTTGTGGGTCCTACTTCTCCCACTCAAGAGTGTGGAATCATAACAGACAGTTCTCTTGAAGTAAGAAGTCATGATGTATTAAGGAAACTACCCCAGACTTGCACTCTCTCATACCTTTTCCTGAAGCAGTTGCTGCTGCTCGCCATTGGAGGAGTACAGAGGTAGAAGGGCTCTTACTCTGAATTCCGATAAGATGTTTCCTTATTCTTTAAGTACCTGTAGTGTATCTTTTATATTTATATAAAATATATTTTATATTTATATCCCAGCTGAAGAAGGTGAGAAGTTACAGTGATCAGCTTTCAATTTAGGGCAAACCAGCTTGTCCAGCCTTCACTGCAGTGTGGCTGTAATCCCTTGGTGTGGCATGTTGTATTTCTGTCAATGTAGCATCCCACAAACTCTCAAGCAGCTTAAGGTTTTCTACATCAGAAGTGTCGGTTCCCACACAATCCTTGTGAAGGACAAAGAAGATGAAGTCAGCATCCAGAAGATGCTGCAGAACATAGAACGAGGAACACCGTAATGTCCCAGATGAGTGGTGGGATGCTGCTCAGCTTTGCTTCCCCCAGTTCCTTGTTATCTGGTGCCTACAGAGATGCACTAAACAGTCACAAACTTGGGTGGGAGGGAACGCTGCAAACTTTCCAGTGAGCTTTTCCTCTCTTCCTTGTCCTGAAGCTCTCTCGGGGTTTCTCACTCAGTTTAAAATAGTTTACAGTGAGCTACCTACTTTCTTATGATTTTATAGGAGAGCCAATGCTCCTGAGTGGGTGTGTTATTCTTTTTATTTATTTATTTTTTTTTTGGAGAACTGACAAACATTTTCAGCTGAACTCTTGAAGAAACGTGATTCCGGTGCCTTCCACAAGGAGGCATAAGCATTAAATCATAAAATGCTTTAAATAGAGTTCCTTTATATGCATCTCAGTTTAATAAACTATGCTTTGAAGTATATATAGTTTCATTCTAATGTACATGGATGATGAGAAAGAAAAATATTAGAGAGAGAATCCTAAGCATCAAGCGTGCATGTAGCTTCATTTCGTATTTTTATAGGATCCAGAAAATGTGTTATAAGTATACATTGGCAAAAGATACTACAAATTACCCCTGTGCCTCCCAGCACTAGGCATCTAACAATTTCCCATCCTCTGCCTTTTGTGGTTATCACTTTTGGTCACTTGCCCCCTGTAAAGGCCACCTCTTTAGTCCAGATCTGTGACAGTGACACATTAACATTGCAGTAATTGTATTTTCAAACATGCCTGGCTTCCTGTTCAGCTAATGTGTTGCTTACTCAGCTGCTCGTGGTAATTTAGAAACGCAGCATGGCGTATTCTTGTTTCTGGACTACCTTCTTTGTGAGAATGTGGGCTGATTTCACTCCTCATCGAGGAAAGCTATAGAGAATTCTAAAAAGCATGAGTGGTTTAATTGAGTCTGATCCCTATACAGTGCTGCCGAATGTGAATGAAATCCCACATGCATCCTGGCAAACAGAGTATTGAAAGCTTGATGGTGGTTTATTGTATATGCTTTTTATCCTCGGTAATGCCTGTGAAAGGAGTGGAGAAGGGGAGGCAAAATTCAAAGTGTGAGCGGTTGCTTTGTCCTTAATTCAGCCTGCTTTGCTTAAGCAACAGAGCACACGTGGCAAAAAGGTCACTTGGTTATCTGAAGCTACTGCAGTTCTATCCATACCTGGGCATAATGGAATTTGCTTAAGGACAGCATTGTCCTTAATGCTAGATGTCTTGCTTGTTGCCACCTGTGTCAGACTTTGTCTAGCTGACTGCAAATACAGACTCTGGGCTGTGTGCTTTAGGACCTAATCTGCATTATTTAAGATATGTTTCATGTTAGGGAAATCTGTATAAAAGAAAAATCTTCCTGATTTAAAAAAACTGTATAAATGTAAAGAAAATCTTTTCTGCCCATAAATGGCTATTGCAGCCTACGGTACAAAGGTGTAATGCAGGTTTTAAATACAGGTTATGATATTTTTAAAGGTGCTCCTGCTACTGTGTCAGCACTCGCCTATGTGGTCCTAATATTTCTGTGGTTTGGTGGCTTACAGCTAAGCAAGAAGCGGGGTGGGGAGTGTTTGCCAGCCGCTGTGCATTTCTGTGGAGCACAGTCTGTGGCTTCAGCATCACGCTGTAGGTCACCGTGCACGCGTGCTGCGGAGAGCAGCCTTGCTCTCCCCGCCGGCGCTGCAGCAGAGCCGAGGTCGTGCGAGGCGCTGCCGTGTCACGCGCGCTTGGAACCGCCGCGTGCCGAAAGCGCCGTCTTCTCGTGGCTGCGGAAGGTTGAGGGCACGTCTTCACACAGCCCGAGGCTTGAACTTGGGCTCGTATCATCTGCTCTGATTAGTCGTTAGGTATAGTGGGCATTTTCATGTGTTAATTAATATCCAGTGAAATTGCATAGAAGATGTGGCTGAGTAAACAAAATGCTCATATTTCTAGATTCCTTTTTAGGTATTGTAAATGTCTAGGGACCGGTTAGACCCACTCTGAAACAAAATCAAAATTTCTCCTTTTAAAGGTTTATGGAAGTTTGGGATTGAAAATAATCTACTCTTTACTAAAGTACTTCAGTAAAGTCCAGTTTTTGACCTCAAGTTATTTTCCTCTTCTCACTTCGTCTTCTTATTGACCTACACCTTATCGAATCAAGTGCAGCTCTGTTATCTCCTTTTTAACATATAACGTTGATTAAAATAAACAAGCGAGTTGAACATCCTGTCTTTCTCCTTTACTTTGCGTTTTCTCATGGCTTCGTCAAATGCTGCCAGAAGAACGTTCTCTGCTGTGTGCTGTTCTGCCCTGGATTTGCGTATTGGTAAACTTGTCTACTGTGACGTATCTCTGTCAAAAATAATACAAGCAGCGTAAGAAAAATGCTTTACGTACATAAGCTATTTAATGTCCTGTCACAACTAATAAGATCTGTGTTGTATAAATGCAAACTTGTTTGCTGTTTTTAGTAATCATTCAACCTTTTTGGCAACCAGGTTTTTTTTTTTTTTCTTTTTTTTTTCTTTTTTTCTCCTCTGTATTTAGGAGGGTGGTTCTCACATACTTCAATACTGCACAAACCACTGTACAGGTTTGACAGGTGGCAGAGTATGTGTGTTTCTGTCACCCAGGAGCTGGTTTACGCTTGTTTCTTCTGGTGTTGCAGTATTTTATCAGTTTCTTCAGTGAAGAATGGCCTGCCATGCATTTTCTTTCTCATCTTGAATAGCCATAACAATTTTAACTGCCTGTTCAGTTTTGCCATTTGACTGACTTCTGTGCTATGGAAATAATGTGATATGCCTGGCTTCTCATTTTCAGGTAAATCACACAAAGTAAGACAAGGGACCCCAGTTTACTGTAATGATACATCACATTTTCAGATATCATGGCTGAGCATACGGTCCATTGCCTTGATTACAGTGGTCACTGAGGTAATGTCTGACAGGTTTTCTGAGTTCCCCGGTGTCTAGATAATAGTCTGTGATAATGATGTTATTGTGTGCTTTTTGTAGTGAAACCGGCAATTCCTACATTGCTTGCAATTCTACTGCATATTTCATCACTGTTGTAGCCTGCTGCCTAGCCTGGGTCTGTATCTGGTCTTGAACGGTCTTGGCCATGTCTGGGGAATGCACCGTATTTTTAGGTCCTCCAGAGAAACGTTTCTATTTCAGTATTTCAGAATGACTTCTACACACTTCTGAGATTTTTTTTTTTTTTCAGAAGTATTTTATAGGACACAGCCAAAGTGATTAGTTTTACTCCGAGTGCAGTGCTACCTTATTTTTCAAATCACCTTGAGAATTAAAATGTTTTTCAGTGCCAAGTTTTTTCTGCAGTGCCTGATTATGCTAGTTGAATTGATATAATTTTTGCCTCTAATAGTTTGGATGGGATTTTCATACTCTGGTTGTTGCCCTGAAGTGGTCTGAAAATGATTTAGTTGGAGTTCATACTCTTGTTCAGTTAGCAACATAGCCCTTGGCTTTGCTATGAAGCTAAGGTTCTGCTAGCAGTGACTCTTCTAAAGCCTCTTCTATTTGTTGGTAGATAGTCTGTGCTTCCTATATGCATCTTTCTACTCCTGAAAAATGATTATGTTACTATGATACATTTAACTTCTGCAACAGATTCTCTTCCTGTTTTGGTGTTCCCTTCTTCCCTGGGCAGAAGTGACCTTAGCTTGAAAACTGTGTGTGTCAGTGGTGGCTGCGAAGGTTGTAGCTGTTGCCCATCCAACGGGCTCCGTGCTGGATGGTACTTCTTCCTCACAGCATGGATTTCAGGGCTGGGAGAGCTGCTGTTCAGCACAGCTTCAGTGAGATGTAGTCACTCCTGACTGCCAGCCTGACCATTTTGGAAGTGCTTTGGGTGCTAAAAAGCACATCTTTATTTTATGTTGGATTTTACTTCCCTCGCTGTTCCTAGCAAAGAGGCGAGATGTAATTGGGATTTTCCTTGCTGTCTCTGCAATCATTTGCTACTGTTGCCTATTTCACATCAGCTACACGCAAACATGTCCTTGCTGGTCTGACATACTAGTCTATGGTGCTAGTCTGTGGTTCAAAATGCTTTCATCGTTTATAGGGAGGGAAGAAAAGTTCATCATCTTGGCTGGGCTATTTTCTTACAGTTGCTTTCTTTTTTCATCCACAAGGTTAGGTGTATTTTTGTTGTGGTGGTGGTGATTTGATTTCATACGCAAAACCTTCCCTGTGAACTTTGTCATAGCTTTTCTCTTGTCTATTTAGTTGCGTCTCTGAACTTTTTTTCCCGTGTAGCATTCTTTTTTTTCCTTTTATTTTATTTTTTTTTAAAAAACTTTTCCTATTCTTAGTGAATTATCTGGATGACTGTTTCCCCAGCTTCCTGGATTTCAGTGTGAACTTGTTTGCTAGCCTTTTGCATAACAATATAGTTCTTGGAAGAGTCATTGCAAAGTCCCTGAATTCTGTATTCACAACTATATGTTCCTTGTCCTTATTGGTCAATCAGAAATAATTCTCCCTGGTTGTTTAGATATTTCCACTGTGCAGGAGCCATGAAAGCCAGAAAATGGTCTCTTTGGCTTTCAGCGTCAAACCTCCTGTGTAGGCCAACATATGCCAGAGGCAGTGTGTGCTCTTCTCCAGGCTCTCTCAACCTTTGGCCGAAGTTAGGCAGTTGTCCTTTTCTGTTTCTCTTTGGGTAGAGGTTCTTCCAGTTACTGCCTATATTTGGCCTTCCAGGAGGTTTGTGCTTCACCAACCTAGTAGTCTTTTATGATGAAATTCCTCCTTCATCTTTGCACTGAATCCTACTCGTGGTATGATCTGAACCCTAAATGCCCTGGGAGCAAGCTGTTCAAAATCTAAATTGAAGGCTGAGCCTTCAGTGGAGAAACCAACTGAGTGCGTTCGCGGTCTCAGAAATATTCTTCTGTTTCAACCTCATTAAAGCACTTTCCTGTCATTAGGTGGGACCAGTCTGTGAGCAACCCATCTGTGAGGGGTGAGCGGTCATGGAGCAAGAGACCTGACGGGGAAATTGCATGTCCAAGGTGGTGGGACCCTTAGCAGCATTGCTCCTGTAATATACGTATCCGCGCTGCCCTTCTTGAGTGGGAGAGGAGAGAAGGGGTCTTCCAGTTCCACTTTAATAGAGTATTATTAGCAGACATCAAAAGACACTGTTTTTTTCAGACTTCCTTGAGTGTTGCTTAAAGTACCAGGGATGACACAGTGTGCAATATATTAAAATCATGCAAACAAACAAAAAAGAAAACAAAACAACAACAAAAACTCAACTTGCTTGTGTGATTCTGCTGATCCTCAATATTGGTCTTTGTTTTAATTCCTTTTCCTGTTTTTTTTTCCTTTGTAGTCCCCTTTCAGTAGTAGATAAAGGGCTACACACATGAGAGTGGATGTTAGCGTAGTACCCCAACAATGTGTGAAGTATTGAGCTCTTTGTGGATGAGCTTCGAAAGTCTGATCATGCAAGTGTTCAGATGTGTGCTTAACTCTAGGGTCCCAAGCAAACTTATGAGCTTGATTGACATAACTGGCAAACAAAGTCAGGACTCTTCCGTGCGCATGCTTGTTTTGAAAATACGCTCATTTTTTCATGCTTGCTCAATTACTATTTCAAGACTAGAAACTAGCCAGTTTGGTTTTGTTATTGTTCCAAAGCATACTAAGATAATAATACAGGCCACTCACTGGGTAAATAAGATTGCTTTTTAAATTAGACCAATTTAAATAGGGGAACAAAATCATGATTCTTCTGAACACATTGATTTAAAACAGTTTGTTGATTTAGAAGATGGTATTTGTGGCAAAATTTGCTTTTTGGCTTATAGTAATCCTGAAGTTAGTGGGGTTGCTAGCTGTAGCAGTAAGAAAGAAACAGTCTTCTGTGCTGTTCTTTTTGTAGTAAGCTGTTCTTTTGATAGTAAGCTGTGCTAGTTGTAAATGCTGGTATTTATGAATTAATATTTATTTAGAAGGCTCTCAGTTTATATTAAGTATTTATTTTAGGAATTCTTGGTTTCAAGAAGCATTAACAAAATGATGATTATTTAGGGGTTTAAAGGCTATGAAATTTTTCAGTACTTCAAGCAGAAAGTCTTTGATTTATGCATGCAATCACTGGTAGTAAATGGGAACATGCACACTTAGAGAAGTACTGTTATTGGTATTTCCTTTAGTAGCTTAGTTAGAGGCAGAATTTCTGCACAGTTGTGAGTTTCTGGAAGTCTCGGATGCAAATAGTTGTAAGGTTCTACTCCAAACTTAATATGTGCACATCAGAAAGATTAAATGTTTTACCAGGCTCCAGTTTTTGCTTAGGATAGCTGATAACATGAAATAGTACAAGTGTTTTGAATTCAGATTATCATGCAGAGGGCAGAAGAGCATGAATATCTTCTGCTGTTCTTATCACCTGCTAGAGGAGTGCACTGGACTGCTACAAAGCATTGTGAATTCATGCAATAGAAGGGTAGAGAGAGGAATGTTACATATTTCTAGATCTGTTTTGCAAGTACATCTGAGTAAATGAAGGAAAAAACAGTGACTGGAAAACAGTCAGCATGGATTTTCCAAGAGTAAGTCATGTCCTACCAACCTGCCTCCTACAATAAAATGACTAGATCTGTGGACAATGGCAGAGCAGTGGATGTCACTTGCCTCAACTTTAGAAACGTTTCTAGCATAGTCTCCCACAGAATTCTGGTATCCAAGTTAAGATGTTACTGTAAAGATGGATGGATAGCTATACCGATCTTTGTAGATCTAGTAAGATAAGGCCTGTTGTCAATTTTGGAAGTGGCACCAGGTTGGGGGAACAAGCCAATACACTTGGGGGCACAGCTGCCATGTTGAAAAACTTAGAGAGGCTGGAGGAATGGGTTCCCAGGAGTCCTTTGAAAGTCAATGGTGCAGATGGATTTCTGCACCTGGGAAGGAGGAACCCAGTGATATCACAGTGGTTGGTAGGGTTTGACTGGGGAGCAGCCTAGGGTCTCTGGCAGGCAGATCTGCACATGTGCCAGGCGAGTCAGGTGGGCTGTAGGAAGAGGAACACAACCAGCAGGTCGAGAGAAGTAATTACTTCTCTATCTGTGAGGCCATGTCCAAGAACACTGCATGCAATTTTGGGCCCTCTAGTTGTTGCTAAACTGCAGCAAGTTCAGAGGAGGGCCCTCAAGGTGCTGGAGCACTTGCCCTGCAAGGAGCAGGGCTTGTTCAGCTGGGCAAAGGGGCACTTTGAGGGGCCTAACAGCTGCCCCCCAGTACCTACTGAGAGGACATCAAGAAGATTAAGCCAGGCTGTTCACAGCAGGGCATGGGGGGAGGATGGGAAACAGAGGGCATAAGTTAAAACCAGAGAGCTCCAGATTGGGTACAAAGAAAGAAGCTTTTTTACCATGAGGACAGTCAGGCCTTGGAACAGACTGCCCTGAGGGAGGCTGTGCAATCTCCATCTTCATCCTGTGATCGTGAGATCAAGGCCTGTCTGCTGAAGCCCTGAGCAAGCTGGCCGCATCTCATAGCTGACCCTGTTTAGAGCAGGAGGTTGGATTAGGGACCTCCTGAGGTCTTTTCTGACCCCAATTCCCCTGTGATTCCTGGTCTTGCTTTTTTTTTTTTTTTCCCAGCAAAATCTAGGTCTACATGAAATATTCTTTATTTTTCTTTAGAATATTTTAGAACGAGCTCTTGCTTATCTAGGAGTCTGCCACATTTTGATTTAAGATTCCAGCATAAATTGTTATCTAATCTCTCCATAGTGCTTATGGGTATAAATTTCAAATTCACTAACCCTACAGTCTAGTGTATTGATGAACACAATAAACAGAAAAGTAAATTTAATAAGCTGATAGTAATCTAGTCAGATACACAGGAAAATGTAAGTTATAATTCATTCAGGTTTCTCTGCAATGATCGTTGTCAGACAGTGCAAGCTGCACTTACATACAGTGTGCATGTGCCATCTCAGAACGAGCATCCAAGGTTACCTACTTTCTTATTAGCTGCTAAGTTGACAACTACTTTTGCAGTTTCCACTGCATCAACCATTTATCACATGTTTTACAAAATGGTCCCTGCTCTTAGGGATGAGTTGCTACTGTACACTGTCTTGGTTAATGCTTTTACCTTGCTATAGACATGTTTTGTTGGTTTAGATTAACTTAGATCATTTATTTTGTGTTTTAGATCAATCCTCTTTCTCATTTCACTTAAACTAATGAAAATAAGAGGCATTCTGAATGAATCAATATGGAAAAAAAAAATCCAACTTGCTAATCTGTGGTAGAAAATTTCTCATATGCCATGCTAGGTGATGAAATGCAAGAGTTCCGTTCTTGAAAAAGTAGTGGTGCGCTTTGTAATGTGCGAGTTCATTGGCAATGCAATGACAAACGCTTTAACCCCAGTATCTTCTTACAGCTTCCTGTGGAAGAATTAACACCTGCCATCTTAGCAGCAGACTTGCTGTTAATTGCATCACCCTTGCAATGGACTCAGACAAGGAGTCAGCTGAGGTTCTGGTGGCCAAAATCAAGATTGCTGTTGAAGATAGGCGTATTTTCAGGGCAGCGGTCATTATCCAATGTGGACTAACTAGGTGTTAAGATCACGATAGAAATGAGAATGATATATCTAAAAAGAGTCTATGCACAATTGTTTTGCTCATAGTTGCTTCTAAGTTTTCCAGGTGATCCCAATGGTTTTATGTGGGGGCTTCACATAGGAAACATCCTTGCAATTGATCAGCCTTATTCCCAAGCCAAGTGCATCCACGTGGGGATTCTGCTCCCAAACTGCTCTGCCTCTTTGTCTTCAGTTAGAAATTCTGCATCTCATATGGGAATCATCTGCTTGCTTGGCCAATGAGCAATGTTAGTCTTTTTTGTTGCCCTGTTACCCCCAAGGGTACCTTCCTATGGTAATGCTAATGTACCACATCATTAGCCTAAACTGTTGAGGAGAATAGCATTAAAATATCAATATAGGAAGGGAGTCGATTATCTTTTAGCCACTTGGATACATTTGTGCAAAAAAATTGACAGTCTGCGCTAACTCGTAAATTTAGAAGTAGGGATTTTCTTGTTGTTCTGCCCACTGCATAAATCAAAGCAGGTAGGAAGTAAAACAAATAATCTTACTGCTGCTACCATTGTAAATTTTCTGTTGCTAAATAAAAGAGAAACTCAATAGGAAACCTATGAAAATTCAAAATGATAAAAGCAGGTATTTTGCAGTAGAAACTGTTCCCGGTTATTCCCAGCACAGGGGATTGATTCCAAGGTGATATTTCATCCTTAAGTGTACGGCTGCAGTTTTTCTTGAAACTGAGATGTGCACACCGTCATCTGAGGACTGACTCTGTCCCTCATGAATTTTAGCAAGTGTGTGATGCTGTTGTGACTGAATTGTGCAGGGCTTCCCGTGATGAGCGTTACAAACTCCTGCAAGGAAGGATATTGCGATCAAGATCTGAAGAGCCAAAGCTTGGCAAGCCCTCATGGATCCCACTAGAGGTTAGAGGAGTAACCCGCAAGCAAGGACATGGACTAAACAGTGATACATCTGGCAGCAGACAGTCAGTGCAATCCCTGCTCTCGGTATGGTTGAGAATGAAAGAAAATGTTTTCGTTACTGGTTAACCTCCTTTCCACCCCACGTAGGGTCTCTAGTAAGAATGGTTGCACTGTTGTGTGTTGGCCATTTCACTAATGAGAAATCATGCTATGAGAGAATATATGGGATAGATATTAGTGCGATGGGTGGCAGTTTGTCTGCTTAGACAGTCTTTGGGTGAAATGGGGCCAATGTTGTCTTTATCCACTTTTTCCTTAGCAGGATAAAACCAAAGTTAGGAAATAGAGTTGTTCACCAAAGAGTGTTCTCTATAGTAAAAGAGCTCAGCTTTACTTGTAAGATGCTGAAGCCTTGTTTTAAAATGGAAAAGTGCTTTTTTCCATACTCTCAGAACAACTTATATAGAAAGTTAATGTTTATTTTTGCTAACTACTTTCACTGATCCTGCTCTAATGGGAGGAGGGATCCTGGAGTATGGACTTCCCTATTTAAGATATCCTGGTGAAAGGTGGTAGGACTCTGGTTATATGCTCGCAGCTCAAGGGGAATTGAAGTGCCACATCTGAGGCCCCTCAAGGTCTTCTGTGACAAGAGACCTGGAGGCCAGCAGGACCAGGTTAAGAAGCTGGCACTGCCACACCATGGGGTGGGACACAGCAAGACTCCAGAGTCCTGCAGGTTCCTTTCTGTGCTAATAAGAAGGGTTGCTCCGAAGCGAGCTGCCTACCCTTGCAGGCAAGGAGAAATATATCCCTGTGGTCTTGAAGCTCTTTGGTTGTGAAGGCGGTGGTCACAACACGTGCATCGTAAATAGTGGCGTTCATGCTGCGGTGCTATATTATCCTGTTCAGTACCTATAGAATTGAATTGTTTTACAGATGATCCGTTCTCTAGCAAGAGTCCTGAAGGATCTTCTGTCATCCTAGCAAGAGGATGACAGAAGGCCCCCCGTCTCATGGCTGCTATGGGAGGATTGGAGGAGCATTTGCAGAGATGTCCAGTGTGCTGGGGATAGAATGGATGAAAAGATTTGATGAAAAGCAGCCTGGCTGCTTTGATGGTGCAAAAATCCTATTTTGGCTATGCATGTACTTAGCACACTTGAAGGGAGTTAGTCTTCTCCAGAGAGCCAAAATCACAGTTTTACTAATTCTAGAAATAGGGTTGTGTTTAGGGTGTGCTGCACATCAGCCTTTGCAACCTGCAGATGTGAGTTGGTTCTGGGAGGTAGATATATGGGAAGGCTTAAACCTGAGCTCTGGCTAATCTCTACCTAGATAATCTCTTTATGGAGAACTGAGTTCATCAGAGCTGGGTTTTAGTATGGCTCTTCATATAGATCTTTCTGTAGCCTTAGAGTGTGAAGAATTTAGCTTAATTACTCTCACTCGTATAATGTGTTTGGATCAGGATTAGGATAAAAAAAAGAAAAAAAATTGAAACTTCTATCTGTATGACTTTAACCTTCAAAATAACTTAAATATTTATTGAAGGGCCATGAGCAAGATGGTAGTGTTTTTACTTGCCAGTATTAGTGTTTCAGAATTTCTATAAATGCTATTTGCTTATAAAAATTATACTGAAATACTTTTTTTTTTTTTTTTCCCTCTCTATGTTGGGGAACCAGACTATACAGATGTTATTTTTAAGCTGAATTAATTTATGCAGTTTCCACCTTTAAAAGACAGTCAACTTGTGAGTTAGCTTGGGCAATTTGAATGCACAGTGCATAGTAAATACAGTTTAGCTGCCTCTCTACGCATGGGCAAAATACAGTAACAAAACTATTTTTCAACATAAAAACACATTTTGTACTTCTGGTTTTGGCTTTAATTCGGCAGGACCAAGATCTTCCATTTGAGGTTTTGATGTTCTCTGCTCAGCTGCTTTTCCCAGTTCAATCAGCAGCAGCAACTGGTCCGCAGCAGTTTATGAGGCACGGGGAAGAAAGCGAGCGCTGGCACTGGTCAGCACAGCCCGCGCGCCAGCTGTGTGGGAGACAGAGACCGACATCTGCATAGCCATTCCCGGCCACCTGAGCCCCCAAAACGTGGCTGGAGAGGCCTCTCTGCCTTCTGGCCTCCACTTCTTTTCTCGTGAGCTCTTCCAGCAACTGTGCAAGACCTAAATAACCCCTTAATGCACTCTAATCGTGCCCATTTCCTTTGAAAAACGAGCAGCAGGTGCCCAGCTGCGGTTTTGGATATCACTGCTGTTGCAATCCATGCACAGACCCAGCCCTTCTAACACCAGGAGAGGTTATAAAAATATCAGAGCTGGTGGGAGCTGCATTTTTTTCATTTCATAGGAAGTTTGCAAATCCAAAATGCTCTTCTGAACATACAAAATTTCAAGAACAAAATTTCAAAATCTTCCATATAAAGACCCCTCCTCTGCTTCCCACCCTCACCCAAAAAAAAAAAAATACAAAAAACAAAACTTTTTTTTTGCCCTATATAGGATAATAAAACAGATTGTAATTGTGCTCTGGAAAGGTCAGAGTTCAGCTTTGCAGAGATTTTTTTTTTTTTTTTTTTTTTTTTTTTTCCTTCCTGAATAAAGTCAGCATGTTTTCTTAAGTTCTGTTTGTAACAAAGTGCTTTCCCCTGCAAGTATCACTTTGGAAGATCCTGGATTTATCAGCTATTAAATGACTATTGCTCCCTGCCTTAAATAGTTGGACCTTTTACCCAAAATGTGTTACAGAAATGCTTTGTTAACTAGAAATTTTACTGATTTTAGCTAGTTTTGCCACACATAAAGTAATGCAAGTCACAGGAGAAAAAAGCCCATTATCTTTAATAAATGGGCTTGAAATACCCTTTAACTAAGTATAGCAGGTTGTTTTGTTGTGCTCTTTGGAATGATATTTTCTTGCTGTTATTTATTTTAGGCTATGGTTTTGGATAATATCAGAATAATGTTCCATGCAAGTCGAGGAAATAATCTTAATCTTCTGTCTGGAATGTGACAAATGTTTCTAATTATAATTAATAACTTGTATATTAAGCATTCAAATTAGCTTTGATTGTTTAAGCTGGAAGCTGGTTGGAAATGGTTTCTTATTGATGACTTTAAATTGTTAAGTGTTCCTTCTGAGGATCAAATCATCAGAACTACCATTAGGTTCTCATTTCTCTGCTCAGGTTATCTTCACAAAACTTCTCCTGTATGCATGATTAAATCTGACCAAATTTCTTGCCTTCTTAAATTTAGTTTCTTAGTGACATTAGGATTTTAGCCAGGTTTTAAAGTATAGTTAAAATATTATTAAGCAGGGTTTTAATCCATTATTTTATAGTACTTTCTGTTGTATAACAGCAACTATGCGCATTGCAGTTTCAAATGCATGTCTTATAAAACCAGGGCTTTGAAGATTCTTGGCAAGTGTCTGAACTTTTTCAGCTAACATGTCCCTGCATGTGAGCCTTCTGTTTCAAAAAGCTTCTGTCCCCTGTCTTGCCTCTGTTTCCTCCCCAGCCCCTTGGGGTGCAACTGCAGTGCGGGCTCTTGGCGTCCCGGTGGATCTTGGATCCGTCCTCGCTGCTCCTTTTGGCGTGGATCAGCACAAGACTTGTTCAGGGTGCCAGTGCTTTGCCAGAGGAGTTAGCTGATGCCTGAGTTAATGTAAAAATAGAACAACTGACTGGCACTTGCCTCTCTTAGGAGATGCTGTTACGCCTGGATTATGTAGCACGCTGGCAGCCCTAACTATTTTTCATTTCCGCTGTTTTGGTGTGAGTGTTAGCAGTTCTTTTTTGTGGAAATATTTTGTTTTCCCCCAGTGGTAACATCTTGGGTGTTTTTTTTTTTTTTTAATATATTTTTCTAAGTCTGTTGCTCTTTTGACCAGCTGTAGACGTGTTGGTGGGAAACTAGTGCCCAGCAGCCCTGTGTGCTGCCAGCTGTTTCCACATAAGGAAAGGTCCTTTACCCAACAACTGTGCTAGGCTAAATGGCCATAACATTGGTGATTTGGAGTCTTCTGGCTCTGGATGGGTTGGCTGGATTGTGGTTAGACTGTGCCAGAATTAAGTGTATGAACTGGTGTTCTTCTCTATATACTGTGATGGGTGCTAATGAAGGGCTTGGCTGGGATGCCTTCTTCAGGTCTTGGGGTGAGCGCCGTATCAGGAGCGTAGGCAGGAGAAAATGAGGAAAAACTTCCTGCAACTAATGTTTGGCTGTGAGCATGTTTGCAGTATTAAAGCAAATTCATTTTTATAGCCTTGTTAGTTTTAACTTTGTGAATTGAATTGGAGGCGATAAACGTAGAATGCTTTATGTAAATGCAAAACTAAAAATGCCAGCAGTGAAGAACTGGCAAAACAGAGTTATCCATATAATTTATTGAGAGAATGTAAACAAAGATGAATGAATAGACTGACTGCTCTCATGGGGACAAGGAGAAAGCAATGTCAAAATGAGCGCTGCGTGAAGCCATGAAAAGTTAATTTGGCATCATGCAACAATGTCTGCCGAACGTTGGGTGAAGCCAATTATTGTTTTTAGTCTAGTGTGTTAAATAAATTGTGTTCTGCCATTGTCCTCAGAACCAATTCACCTGGGACAACAGACAGTCTTAAAGCAGCTACAGGATGAGACTTTCCTCAAAAAGATTCTCCATGCTATTGTCCATTAAAATCTTTTGTTGAGATCTGTAATACTGGGAACCAAGGTTTGAAAAACTTCAGCAACCAACTTTTACTAGTAACCAGAGCAGAGGGACCTTGACACTCTGATGACTTGGCAAAGTGCGTGTGCTTCAGCTGCACTCCCTTGATCATTAGAAGTAGCATCCACCAGCATTATGGGCGTGGGGAGGGGAGAAGGGTAGTTCTCAGTAGTCAGCGCCATGCTATAAAACCGCTCTCTGGCTCTTGTGAGGATCCTGCTGTCTCCAGCTTTGGTGTGTGGAAAGGAAGGTGCATGTGCAGTGGGGACAGGATATGAGTAACGGGAAGATACAGGAAAATAAGTGTTTTACATATGTCATTCATCCCCAAGCTTTTCATTAATTTCACTTATTCTTTAATCCATTTCCTTTTTTGGCTGTAATAAGACAATGTCCTACCCTCTTTGGTTCCTATATGTTTGTGTAGCTTATAATTCATAAAATGTGCTTCTGCACTGATTTGAAAATGAATATGAAAATAGGTTACCTAGGATTGAAGTATGCTTGAGACTGGCTGTGTTTAAAGTGTTGTTGGATCAAATCAAGCGCTTGGTGGTTTGTGAGGCTGAGGGTGTTTGTGACTACGGGTGGGACATCTCTGACAGTCATGAGAGGACAGAGGATTTGGCCTAGATGATCTCTAGATGTCCCTTTCAACCTCAACTGTTCGGTGATTCTGTAACAGCAGCCCTATCGCAGGACGATGTCGCCATAAAACGGTGTTATGGCTATATAGCTCACTTGAGATAAAGACCTGGCTACAAAATTTATGACTATTTCTTCAAGCATGGGCATGAAGTTTTGTTTCCACCATTCAATTTCAAGTACCTGTGTGAATCTTCAGGCTAGAGTGTGGAAGGATTTTCACAGACATGAGTAAATAAATGAATGTGTCTGATGAGATTGCTCAGTGGAAACAAATGCATCTGATTCGGTTCAGTCAAAGGGGCACAACCAAGCTCAACTTTGAATAGCAGCCCCATCAGAGCTCTCGTGATGGCTGTACCTGCAGTAGAAGGCCTCTTGGTCCAGAGGAGATGTGGGATTAAATGATGAAATTCCCATCAACTCCAGCACAGACGTAACTGCTTCCATAGAGTCCTTCTCCCCAGGTGAACTGATATCCATTCTAAAAGTGCATGGAGCGCGATCTACCGAAACGGGGTGTTTTGTAGCAAACATCTGTTCTGCTATTGCCAGCCTCTCTACTCTATACAGCTAGAATTCTTGGAACCTATGCTCTGGTCACCATAATGACCACTTTTTAAGGGTTAAAACCTCACCCTTTAAAATGTGGGACTTACCACTCATTTGGATGTCAAAGATACAGTATGACAAAACATAAAGTTTGTCATAACACAATGAAACTTATAGCAAAAATATAACAAATAAGTGAACTCAACCTCAGCCAGTTTTGTTAAAGGATATTTTGAAAACAGTACAGATTAAAAAGGCGGGGGAAGGAACTTGGATTTCACAAGCAGCAGAGGAAATATTTTTGAAAGTGGCTGTGGAGTACTGCCAAGGGCATACACTGTACATCCTGGCTCACATAGAAATTGCCTGCTAGCAAAATTTGGGGAGACGGGGGCTGAAAAATGGACAGGGAGAGTATGGGATTAAATGCTTATACCCTCACAGAGTATTACCCACTACTTCTCTGAAAAATAAAAGTAAATACAGGAGCCACTGGGCTTGCAGTTTCAGGGTTTTTTTTCTGGTATACACAGGTGCAGTGGTCAGAAGCCTGTAAACTAGCATGTTCTCAATTATTCCCAGTACTTCACGTGGAGATTACAGGCATCTACTTAGTCAGCAACCTGCCACAGTGATGCAAAATGGGAATCTCAATCCTCACACTTTGCCTTGCAGGAGAAATGTCTCCTTCGGCTGCCTGCGTGAGCGCTGCTTTTATTGCCGCCGCTTAGCGGGAGCAGGTTGTGTTCTGTACACCACGTTAACCTGATCATATAGCAAGGATAATGCAGCAAGCAGCAGATGACTGATGATTTAGCACCAAAAAACAATAAATAAATAAAAAGAAGATGCTTTATAGTTTATTGCAATTTTCTCAAACAAGAGAAGATATTGAGTTTCTTTCAAGAAGGATCTCAAGAGCCTTCCTTAATGCACACGCAAGGCCAAACTCTTGAAAGCCCCGTGCCCTGTATAATGTGCCTAACAAAGGAAAAACTGTGCAACAGAGCAGGGGAGGGGCTCCTATTGACTCCATGTGGACAGACGGTGATTGATAGTGTTGCCTTTTTTCCTCTCTGTGCTGTGCACAATAATTACCGTAGGCAGAACCT
This sequence comes from Nothocercus julius, assembly GCA_013398735.1. Classification (NCBI taxonomy): domain Eukaryota; kingdom Metazoa; phylum Chordata; class Aves; order Tinamiformes; family Tinamidae; genus Nothocercus; species Nothocercus julius. The sequence continues at coordinate 589,224 of VZSV01000038.1, forward strand.
CATGTTTTAATATATTGTATAATAGCCTCCCTTTTGATTGAAATTCATGTTCATTTGATCTTGACAGCAATGCAAAGTTAGTTTTTTTTTTTTTTTCCCTGTTACATTTTTAATAATTAAACAAGCTATTTAAAGCTTGGCATTTTCATTATATTTGCACCAGTGCTATCCATTATTCTGATGATCCAGTGATTCTTTATTAGAACAAAAATATTACATTCAAATATTAAATGTCAGGCTTAATTCATAAATGCAGAGAAATTGCATATCTGGCTTGGAGGTGGTGTCCTGGTGTGCCTCTTGGGGTGGTCACTGACTGCAGTGTCTCTTTGTCCTGGACTACCTGAATGACACCGGGTTACTTCCAAACCTCATGTTCTCCTGGTCAGAAGTCTCTATCAGTTTTGAAAATATTATTCCTGGAGGTGGAAACTAATCAGAAATGTTGTGTAGCAATATTGTTCCAAGCTGAAAAATCGGCTACTTTAAAATCTGAGCCTTTGAACTTGAAAGGGTGAAAATAAAAATGGAAAACCTACTTGACCACGTCATGTGATTTCGGTGAAACTTTGATATGTCTTCTGTATAATGCCATTGTTTGAAGGATTATATGATATAGAAGTACCACCATTTAAGTTCAAAGCTTAAACATAGCTTAAATTTACTCCCTTGATATCCTTACCCTTGGAAAACTTGTGAATGTTTTCTGTGACAAGGGCTGGATTTTCTAGGGCAAAAAGTCAAAGGGTATTTATTTCTTTAATGTTGGCTGATAAAATAGGCTGTTCTGCCTGCTTTTCTCTTACAGTATAGTGTGTGTGTGTGTGTGTGTTTGTGTATATGTGTAATATAGTCCATGTTTTTTTTTTCTCAAAAATCTCTGCCTATCTTTCCACTACAGTCCCATAAATGTGTCCCATCTTGAGTGTCTGTGCCCATTTCACACAGTGTCTCCTTAACTGGCATCCACATATGAAGTGAGTTGGAGGTGCAGATGAGTCGCTGGCTCTTCATCGTCCTGCTGTGTTCAGTGTGGCTTTCGGAGTTTTGTCTGGCTGATTCACTTCATCTGCACAACCCAAATTCAATCTGGCCACAGTGGCTTGTCACCTTTGCCCCTTTGTCATTAAGGGGGACAGTGTACTTGTTACAGCCAACTAGGGTGGTGTAGCTCCCCCAGCTGAACCTCCTCTTGGATTCCAGCTGCTTGCCCAGAGAGGGGAGCTGGTTGAGGGAAACGCAGGTGTCAATCCAGTGTTGTCCCTTGTTAACTTTTTGCCAGGAACATACCTCTGGATTAGTTTTTCCATCCAAAAAGTGTGCCAAACCTCTGTGCTATGAACATAGCCTCGAGAGGCAGCAGCTGGCCTCCGCAGGCACCGAGCGGAGGCCGCAGGGCAGCGGCATGGGCGGTAGCATGTTCTTTGCCAGCAGTGCCATCATTGTCCTTTCCTTGCCAGACAGGAAGGAAGGGGTGGACTGAGCATGGCTGAAGTCTATATGGGAGTCCCAGAAGGCTGGAATTGGAGCTGAAGCATCATCTTGTTTTATTTATGGGGAATGGCAGCTCTTTGGCAGTTTCCTCAGCTCATCAAAAATGTTTAAGCTCTTCCGTTCTAAAGAAGTGAAATGACAGCTGGCCAAGTCCAGAAAGTAAATTAAAATAGAGAATATGTAGTAATACATACTTCAGGCCAACTGCGTGTGCTGATTATTTGAATGAGCTTTGAGAACGTGACGCTTTCGGGTTGCCGCTATTTGAACACCTCCTTTCCAGCCCCCTGCAATATCAATGGATGCATCAGGGGAGAGATGGGGGAGAATGGTGCGGAAAGGCCCCATCCAAGACACGGAGCTGCCCAGGATTGCCTTGCCCTGCTCTGTCCTACGCTGCATTTGTCTCCTCGCAGCCCTGCCGAGGGCTCTAGCTTGCGTGCCGGCCAGGGCGTTGCGCTGGGAGGTCTGTGCCCGCGGATGGGGCTGCGTGCCCTTCCTCAGGGTCGCCAGAAAGCCAAAACTCTGGAATATTTCCAGAGGGGGTTTAAAAGGAGGACGAGGTTCTCTTTAGCACGCGGTCCTCTTTGTTGCTTTTTCATTTTTTTCGTATTGGGCGTTACTTCATTTAAAAAGAACCCTCAATGTTTTGTTATGTTTTTGTTTAATAAGAGTGAAGCCATTAAGAGAGTATTCTGGGATATTATTTCAGTATCAGTCTTGTTGAAGTGCATTTTTCAATTTAGGCTGACTTTGAAGCCATGGGAGCAACTCTGCATTTGAATCCAATCAGGAAACTCTTGATGTAATAAATGAAACACCAGGGAAAAATCAAGGGTAACAATTGTAGTTCCCCTTTTGACTTTGGATTTTTAATGGGAAGAATCATTTCTGAACATTTTGAGAAATATTAAATCTTTCCAGGCAAGCATGCTTTTGCCTATTTGTTTTTTATGTATTCTTGCCACTTAACAGTGGGAGATTTTTAACATACAGCTGAGACTGAAATATAAGCTCCCCTAATGAGTAAGATATATTGTCAGTGTCAAGTCAAATACAATAAAAAATGAGTGAATAATATGTGTACAAAAATGTACCATATGCCACTTCATGATGATTTTTATTATCATACTTATTCTTAAACTGATGCCACAGGCAGGCAAATATTTTGTACCTTGTGAGATTTTTTTTCCCCTTTGGAATCTGCATGTATTTTTACTTAGCTGATTCTAGTCTGCTTGCAAACAAATAACATACGTACATGTGTGTGCATGTCCATCGCGGTTTGTATGTGCCCACCTCTGTGAAATTCATAGTGCAGTGAAATACTGCTTGGCGATGGTAATTCCCTTCCCATATACGCAGGTGGAAATGGGCACCTTAGCGTGCGCCTGCCCTGGGCTCTGTGCTCACTCGCTGCCTAGGGATGTTTCATGCCCCTGCGTTAGGATCTGGAATTGGTGGAAGCGGCACCCGAGCCCTCGCACCTCCCTCGCAAAGCTCTTGATGCCATTATGGGAACTGTGTCATGTGCAAAGACTCCCGATTCTGGCCTAGTTTTGCAACTTTAATGAACTTTCTGTTGCTTCACATCTCATTTCAGACATGCAGCTTTTAGCCTGGCTCTTTCCTCTGTTAAAGTGCGCTGAGCTTTGCTGATAGAGCAGAGCTGTGATTTTTCTTTTTCAGAGTGCTTACATGCTGTATTTGCCACTTGAGACCTTAAGAAACTTAACCGAGGTGCTTTATTTGAGTACCAAATGCAAGATGCTTTAAGAAGCTTCACCTTTTTAGAAGATAACTTGATCTTTGGAAATGAGCTCTGTGAAGATATGGTAAACAGAACACCCCAAATTTTCACTGACTTTAAATAGTGCTGCTTTTTCAGTCTAGCTTGTTTTGAATAAAGAAGCCAAAGATGCAGTGAGCAAAGCAGCTTCTTAAAGGACTTTTTACATATGTTGTAAAAAAAACTTGTTTCTGCTGAATGAGAACTTAAACCTAATGAATGTATGAAAATCTTATAGAAAATCTTTTTTATTGTAAATTTAACCAGCTGTGGTTAAAATAATTATTGCTGTTTTTCATTGTTAGGTAAGATATTCATCGTAAGTACTCTCAGCTTTTTTGTTTATGAAATTCGTTAAAATTACTAATGAGCTGAGATTGAACTGATTACTTTTTTTCCACCTAGGTGTGAGTTTACATGTACCCACAACACTTTGACCCTGTTTCATTCTCTGAATAGGGAAAAGTGAGGCAAGGGTTTGAGTGGCTTTTCACAATCTGCAAAATCCGTCCAGGCTTGAAGCAACGAGTAGAGCACATTTCTGGTTCCCTGTCCCAGGGTCACCTCATATTCAAACCATATTTTGTTCTTCAATTTTTCAAGACTACAAGGCTGCATTTTTCAGCCACAGGGCCTCTCTCGCCCTTTTTAATTAAAGGATGCTCCTGGTCTAATGAGGCTGGATCTAAATGAAATTCCATTTTCTACTTCAGTTATCCAAATGACACACTTATTACAGGATTCAGTGTAAGTAACTAAATGTAAACCTCAGGAGATATTAGAAAATTCTGAACTACCAATCTGAATAGAGCAATAAAGTCATATGCTGTGCATCCTCCTTCTGCATATAAATAAATAAAGGCTCCTTTTACCAGGCTGTGAGGCTCCATTGTGCCACAGTTATTGACTTTTCCTGGCCAAGAGGGGAAATAAAAAGGATGCAGCCATAGGGAGGGGAAAAAAGGAACATATGTGAATTATGTATTGAGGTTTCTAACAGTTCTGTGCTAGGTTATATAGCTGTTGCTTCTCTTGTTGTAAGAATGATGATTCATGCAGGGGCTGCAAGTTGAAAAAGAAAATGATTTTAGTTAACTGTATTAATGGAGTACTTTCAACAGGCTTGAGAAGGATTGAAGGGAGGATGTAAGAATGAAGCAACTAACAGAATAATTGAATTAAATAACAGTGTAAAAATGCACAATCATCTGCCCCTTTTATGGGGCTCCTAGTGGCGCTGTTCATGTTTCTTGCTCTGCATGAATAACAGTTATGCTCTTGGGGCCTGATTCTGCAAATGTTACATTGCTGGCATAATCTCACTGATTGCGCTGGCATCACTTTGTAGCAGTTTTTCCAAGGGCTGGTGTTTATTATACCAATTCTGAAATGCAGCAGTTAGGAAGCTTGCAGTAAGCACTACTTAGAACATGTCTGTGCGTATATATGAAACACATATGTATGTGAAATGAGATACATTAGAAGAACTGTTTTGATTTCTAGGCGAAGGAGAATTTACTTCAGTGGCTCCCTCCATTGTTCTTTGCGTTTATGACTTAAAATTTTGAGCCACATGTATACAGTTGTGCAAAAATCTTACTGTGATACAAGAGCTAAGCGGTGTGGCATGCAGTGTGCTCAGCTCCTCAGTTCCTTGTTTGGCCTTTTGTTTTTGCTCACAGTTGCAAAGTACTTCTATCCCCCAAGACATGGGATTGAATTGAAAATTCCGGAAATAGTAAACCACTATTTTTTCACCTCTTAGTTGCCGTATGGATTTCAAGCCCTTAGGTTCATTATTTTAGGCTCTTTGCAACCCCGAGAGCTAGAAACTTCAACCTGTTCCCACTGTGTTTAATGCAAACACCACAGGACTTGCTGTACAATGGAGTATTGAAAGCAAGCTGGCTAACTAGTTTAAAACAAAAATCGCAAGTCCATAACTCTAGAAGAGAACTGGTTCAAACACAGAATGCCCTTTCTGCAGGGAGTGCTACCAGCTGAACTGCTTAATTTCAAAACTTCCTGGGGCTTTGGATTGTCAAATACTGCGTTCAGATTTGATTTTGTATTTTATACAGTGTCCACCAATCTTTTCCATAGTGAAATTTTGCTGAAATCAGGATGCCTCTGGAAGAAACCTTGATTATTTCCAAAACAAAAAAGAGAAGAAACCTGTATTTGGGAAAGATAACATAGGTGTGGTGGGATTTGGATGGTAAAGGGCACGTTGGCGTGTCACTTGGTGTTGCAATGCGCTATGTATTTCCTCATCACCAGCATCCTTCATGTTGCACCCTGCGACCCTTTAAGCCTTGCCCGCCAGGGAATTGCTGTGTGCCTTGCTAGCCAGGGGGGTTTCTCCTCCCGTTTTATGCTCTAGAAAGGTTTGCCTCCCTCTGACGCGCAGAGGTGCTGTTGGGCGTAGGGGGCTGAACTAGATACACAAGTGGACTTGGTGCATTCTGGCACATCCCATAACGCCCGTACAAAGACACCAAGGCAGTCACGGTAGGAATCCAACATCATCTTAGGCCACAACAGTAAGTGGTGCCCAATGGCCAATTCCGCACCTAGTGCTGTTACAGCGGTGCTTTGCTGGGAAAACTGATGGAAAGCAGGGGAGCTCTGTCAGTAAAAAGCTGGGAAAAGCGAGCGGGGAATGATATCCCCTGAAGAGCATTTCATTTGCCAGCAGGCAAATGCTGTGCGCTAAGTGCAGAGCACCTCTGCATGTGCACGGGAGTGGTGGAAGTTCAGGAACTGGGATAATCTGTCCGTGGGAATCTGACTCAAAGTGCTGCGTGTCCCCGTAGGCTGAAGGGCATCTCTACACTAGTAATGGGATGTGATGTAGGAGACATTCCAGGTCTTATGAGAGTTTGTTTTAATATTATGCCCACTGTGAGAGATACTCAGTGCCCAGCACCTTTGACGCCAGTGGCCTGTGTTGCTCTCATGTAACATTCCTCACTGGAGGGAAGGGGAAACAACCCCAAAGCTTTCTCTTTGTTCTCCCAAAAAATCCTAGTCTGACAAGTTCCTGGTGCGTAATAATTTGAGTTTGAATAAAAACCTTCCCCCACCCCAAAGGATTCCTAGATCCGTGGATTCACAATTTTTGCAGATGTTTGAGTGCAAAAAACACAGTGCAGTGAAACAAATGAGCTGGAAGTGTTAGAACGCCCAATGATACAACTCGCCGAGTGCCTCTGTGGCTGAACTATAGCAAGGGCTAGGCAGGCTTTACTCGTCTAACTTCGTTTAAACTATTCTTGGCATCTGAGTTGCATTAATGTGATAACTTCTGTGTGGCAATTAACAAACTGTAGCGATCTGAAACGTTTGTGCAGCGTGTTGGGTGAGGCTTGCAGGGTGGGCACTTAGCTGTTCGGCTAATTTCCTGGCAGACCTGAAAACAGGGAGGAAAAGATTCAGTTTTGTTTTACTTCCCTCAACATAAAGGAAAAAGAAATCCCCATAAAATTCTAAACAGAAGTTGCTGTTGCTCTTCCCAGAGGGATCAAAATTATTCTCTTTGCCACTTTATTACTTTAGCCACCAACACAATTTCCTCTACCTGTAACTTGCTCTCAACTCCAATGTCAGAAAAAAGAGGGACAAGCGGAGGAGGATGATACTGTTGTTAGGGATCAAGCTGAAGTGAACTGGAAGCAGGCAAGAGTCAGCTAGAGGGTAGAGAATCTCATTATGTTTAGGTAAAGGACAGCCAGAGTAGGAACTAGAAATGGGCGTTTGGTGAAAAGGGGATCCCCAACATGAAAGAGCCAGTTTTCAGCCACACAATAGGAATTCTCTAAAGAATAAACTTGGTCTTAGAGTCTAGAGCTCAAATTCATTAAAGACATTCAGACAGGACCCATTTTCACAGACCTTGTTCTTACTGACTTAAATATAAGCTTTCTCTGAACAGCGACCACACATTTGAACCCATCTTGTTCAAATAGATGTGTTCTTTTATATATGCAAAATGTCACTTGACTGCAAATTATTTCAGTCAAAGCTTTCTCTGCTAAGTGGTAGAATATCAAGTAGCCTGAAACACATTATGTAGAATTCTGTATGATTGTTAATAATAGCTGCCCATGCACTTTCCCACAATTTTAGGCCTTAAAAATAACGCTCAGCTGTTCAGGAACAACAGGGCATTGGAAAGGGGTGAGGGCAGAATCTTTCATAACCTTTGAGTGGAAACAGTAGCCACTGATCTGTTGGCACAGGAATTACCAAAGCCTGTTATTATTCTATAAAAAGTAAATTGTTATTACCATATGGACAGAGCTCAGTTTGGCGGTGTAGAATCAGAATTGCTATTCCCTGACAGTGCATGTTTATTGTAGCTGCATTGCGCCTGTCATACAAAGATGTTTCTTGAGGATGAAGGGTACGAAAACATCCGTAGAAGGATGTATCTATGCTATCTATAACACTTTTGTAGTTTATAATCTCCAGTATTCTTATCTGTCACAAAATGTTATCTTCGTTGTGTCTGTGTAGCGGAGAGCCATATATAGATGTACTTTTTGGAAGCCCTTCTCTAGTAACTCTGGGGGTCAAGCCTATAATCCTTACTACTATTGCATATAATATTTACTCATATAGGAAGCATGACTAAGTGATGTTCTTTTAAAGGGGACAGAACTGAGCTCTCTCCAGCTAGGAAAGTCAAATGGCACAACTGTCTTCAGGAGAAAGTTAAATGTTGTCTTCATAATAAAGCTTCCTCAGTGTGTGGTTTTGGTTATGTTAGGGCTGAAAACCTTGAGCCCACATCTGTGCAGAAGCAATAGAAGTTGTCTTCATGCAGGCTAATAAAATGACTTGGAAATTTCTGTGTCAGATCACTGAATATTGCTTTTTGTCAAACTGCCTTCTAGTGAACAGTTTGCATGAGTAATTCCTAGTTGTTATGAGTAAGGTTTGCAAGATTGGATCTTTATTAACCTGATGGACCATTTCCTCTTAGTAAACTGTGCTTGTATTTTCTAGAGGTATTTCTGGAAGTTTGAAAACATAATGTATGCACAACAACTCATAAGTAAAACTAAAATGAGGTAAAAGCACCTGCAGTCTCCTTTTGAATAACAGTGCAGGAATACTGGCTTCTGCAGGAGTGTCACAGCTTTCCCACAGAATTTGTATGTCACGCTAGATTATGAATGTGTAAGAATAATCACCTAATTCTGTAACTTGTCCCTATACTGGTATGGGGTGGGTTCGCTCCACTGGGTTCTCAAATCAAATACATTCTAAGTGTGAGGAAATAACCCTTTATGCTCATATACTATATGAACTGCTTAATCATTCATGGCTGAAAATTAGCTGCGTGTGATTATTCACCAAGGTGCGTTAACAGCAGCCAGAGTTTTACTGCACTCCCACGAGAGAACGAAATATTGTATGCAGAGCTCTTCTAGTCTTCTGAGTACATACATGGTGGAAAATGCACCAAATCTTTCTGCTCACATATTTACTGATGAAGTCTTATGTTCAGCTGCCCTGTGTTGATCTGGAGGATCAAAATGTTTATTGGGTAGCATGACACAGTGGCCACCTCCCTCTTCCTTGGTGATACAGTGGCCACCTCCCTCTTCCTTGGTGACTTTTCCTGGGTGGGGGTTGGGATGGTGGAGGGCAAACACTGTGTGCCTGCTACTTGGGGCAATAGAAAGGGTGAGCTTCATCATGTTGTTATCCCTTTTTCCAGCTAATTAGTGTTGCAAACTGTAATTGGGTATGCCTGTGAGCTTGGCTGCATACTCTTCTGCTGCCTTGGTCCTTGTGCTCGGGCTCTGAGGTGATGCTGTGGAGATCCCAAGCTCTGGTCTTGCAGGTGCTCATGCATTTTTCAAACATAGCACTAGTCTGCCAGCAACTCAAATGTGTTAATATTCCAATCACACTTATCTTTCATAGTTACAATGAAAGATCAAATAAAAGGCTGTAAAGGAGAGGTCAGTGAGTCCAGCCACCTGCCCCAAGACAGTATAGACATAGCTGATATAGTGCAGACAGATGTCTCTGTAGCCTGTTCAGAGAAGGCTTAAATAACCACAATTCTAGGATCTCTGTAGGCTGGCTTTTCCAAGGCTTAACTACCCTTACAGACAGAAAGGGCTTCCTAAAATCTAACCTCAATTTCCCTTGCTTCCATTTTAGCTCACTTCCTCTTGTTCTACACTTAGCGAAAATGGAAAAGGACTTATTTCCTTTCTCTTTCTAGCAACCTTTTTCTATTTTTGAAAATCATTATGATCTGAAGGGAGGTTCAGACATCCTCATTTTTATACTAAACAATTCTGATTCTCCACATCTCTTTCTCCAAGGGTAGGCTTTCTAGACCCCGACGTACTGCACTGTGTTTCTTTCCCCATGCGAACTCCAACTGGGCTGCGTTGCTCCTGTCCCAGATGCTGTGCCCAAGCCCAGCTGTAAGGCGCTCTCAGCTGGACTACTACTGCTTCCTAGGAGAGCAGAAGGTTTGCTTCACTTGTCTTAAGAACAGCACTCCTGTTTATATACACCGGTTTGATATTTGCTTGGGAGAAAAAGCGAAATGTTCTTAACTCACGTTCAGTTTGTGATCCATCATGATTCCCAGAAGCTGTTCTGAAGACTTTCTGTCTCTAGTCATTTCCTGTCTTAGGTCTCCTGCCAACGACGCATGCGCACGCACACACGACACGTTTACACTACTTTGTACTCGAAGTGCATCCCCATTTGCTCAGGTTTTCTCCTCTCTCAAAATTGTTCTGAGTCCTAAATCTCTTCTCTAAAGGATCTGTTGTCCTTTCCCAGCTTGATACTATCTTCAGATTTATTAAGTGCTGTATTCGCCACCATACCATTTTTTTAACGAAAATGTTGAAGAGTCCCAGGAGAAAAACAGGTTCCTGCACTTAATTAAGCTTTCCTATTTGGCAGTGAACTACTGCTTGTGTAATTTTTCAAGCAGCCATATACTGATCTAAACGACTTCACATAAACCTTAGTTGCTTGCCTTATTCAGGAGAACTTTCTAAAGCAGTATCAAAATCCTTAATAAAGTCAAGACCTTGTTGAGCCACTGCTTTTTCATTCTCCGTATGGCCCTTTCTATTATGGAATAAAATTGGTTTGCTGTATACAAAGCATATATGTTTTTGCTTTCCTTGTCTGCTTGATTACTGATTGCGCAGGGTTTCTATTTGTTGTAATACCTTTGTAGGATTTTAGTTTACGTTGTTTGACTTATGATTCTACTGAAGGGATTAGAAAAAGCAAAACAAATTATATCAAGGCTTCTTCCATATGGTCATCTGCATACATGTGTACATTTGCCCTTACTTTTGCTTGTATCTTCTTGCCATAGATATACTTGCTGGCAAAAGGATTTGTGCTGGGTTTCCAGTCCCAAATTTCAGGGTGTTTGTCAGCTAGCTACAAAATAGGCACAGGCTGGCAGCCTTCCTTCCCTGGCCTTCTCTTGTGCTTGCTTCATTCAGTCCTCAGGAAACTTTTTTCCCTCCAGTGCTTTGGGATAACAGGCTTTTCCTCTCAATTAGGCAAGAGAATTTCTGCCCAGCCTAACTCGGATGACAAAAGGCACAGGGTTACAGCAGGCAGGCTTATGCTTAGACTTGTCATCCGGTGATACATATTCTGCTGTGTTTTTGCACTTTATAAATGCATGGTGGTGACTGAAACTTTAAAATCTACCTCTTGGACTTTCAAGGTCCTTAATGTGTCAGGATTTAGGTACGATACGGAGACATTTGCCTGCAGCTTTGTTCTTGTGGCAAAGCAGCTGTCATGGTGACAACACTTGAACTTCGGGAATTTTTCACCTTCCTTCCCTTGTATCCTTAGTTGTACTCAGTGCTCACATTCTCGCGATGAGCATAGTCTAGATATAGTTCCTATTAAAGCCCAGCCTCTGTCTCTCTGCCCTTCACACCACTTCAAAATCACAAGAGCAGAAAGAGGACAAGGCTGTAACAAGCTCTGTGTTCCAGCTCCAGTTGGGAGCAGCACCTGCTCTGGGCTTCGAGAGGTTTCTTTGGAAATTCTTCCTTTCTGTGTAGGCTTTGTGTGTACATATATGTGTGTGTATGTACTTTTTTCCTGACCAGATGGTTTACCTTCCATGTTTTATAGGAGGACATGGTAGTGTTCCTGAGTTTTCAGTTGTTTGAAACTTTCCCTTATAAGATCGTTGCAGTTTTTCCTTGAGAAATTCCTGTGCCGCTTTTATTGCGGTGGGCTATTGATGTGCAGTGTGAAAGAATGTCCCATGGCCAAGGAAAAACCTCTTTTTGTTGCTGTTTTTTTTTGTTTGTTTGTTTGTTTGTTTGTTTGTTTTCTGTTCCCTAGAGCTTCTTTTGGGATATCAAAAAAATTACTACCTCCCTGCTTCTGATTTGCGCGCTCCACCAAAATTACCACACTGCCTAAAACTGGGCTTCCGCTAGTGCCGTAAATGCAAAGGTGGGGAGCAGACTATGAGTCCCAGAGAGGCGGTAGCGCAGCTGTGGCTGGTCTAGAGAAATAGAGGTTAAAAGCAACTTTCTTCCCAGAGTGCAGTTGTCCCTGTTCCTGCAGGTTCTGATCAGCCCTTTGCTCATCCCTTCACCTTGGTGCATCACTCGAGGGCCGGAGCTTCTTCAGATGCCGGTAAGAGGACCTGGCTCCTCTAATCCATTCCTGGTCTTGTAGTGACACCCTGGTGTGAGACTTGCTGCTCACCCTGTCTCACCGTGGTTGAGACTTGCTGCTCTGCGATCCCACAGAGACAGGGTTTTCTGGTGATAAACTTGCTCTGATGACAAACTCTTATTCACGCCCTGTTGTGTGCAAGGCCATGTGCATTTAATTCCCAATGTTCACTCTCATGTGCAAAGCTGGTGCAAGTAAGTCCACTTAAACCAATTTGTTCAGCTCTGTGGACAGCTGCAGAATCAGCCTCTTAATCTTATCAAGCCTGTCATCAGGTGATGTGTGGCAAGAAATGTTCTGCTTCAAATTTTGTTCCTATCCCAGATGGAAACAAGCAGTCTTTAGTAGCTGCTGCTGCTTCCTCCTCCTTTCTCTCTGTTCCCCACTTATCAGTTCCCTTTGGCTGATGGAGGTGAGGGGAGGAAATCAATGCTGAAAGAGGCACACCTTGGGCAGCATGTTTTTTAAAGACTTCTGGTAGGACCAGAAGAGCTGCTGCTGCCCTCGGGCCTCTGTCTCACTCCTCATCCAAGACCTCATTAGGGCTTAAGGAGGTGAGAGGGATTAAACTTTTTGATGATACTGTTTAAAATGTCTTTACTATGCAAAGCTTTAGAATGCCTGTTGCTTGGAAATGTAAACAGTGGGAATATGCTGCAGAAGAAAAATCTGAGTTTTAAGTGGGTCTATTAGTTAAATAAGAATTTTCTCATAGGAGCAACTGGTTTCCTGCCAGGGGTTGGAAAATACAGCGGCAGTTAACACAGAGGCACTTTGGTAACTTGCTCGGGCACCAGCACTACTAACATCCACCTCTCCTTCTGGCTGCTTTAGAGCAGAAGACCCACACAGTCCCCCACAAAACTCTGCGGAAAGACCTTGAGTTGTAAACTGCCGTAACCCTAATGAGAGCCGACTTGAACCACTTGGTTTGGAAGGTCATCAGGCCACCACTGTTAAGTTCTGGATAATGTCCCTCTGTTTTGGGGAGGACTAATGTGGGCCTCATGTGTGACACCACCATGGCAGTTGCTGTCCCAACTTGTCCTGCGCTGCCTGGCTTTGGAATTTCATGGCTCTTTCACTTAGGCCATAAATGCAGCTTGCTTTTCTTCTTGAATCAGACACAACTGTTTCCCAGCGACCATAAACCTGAGGAAACATCCTAAAAGCTAGATATATCCGTGTCTATTTCACATTTATTACGGATGTAAAATGCTCTGCAAAGAATATAAGCTGCTGCCAGACGTGTAGCCACAAGACGGGTGTTTTTTTCTCACATATGTATCCATTTCTTTTAATAATGAATAATGGACTTTATATTTAAAAGTGACGTTTCTGTGAATGTGCTAGATTGTGCTATATTTCTTTTGCATGAGTATATTCCCATCATGGCAAACTTCTCACAGAGCTTGCCTTGGGGGGTTTTGTTTAAAGTAATGTACTTTAATGAAAAAGAGCTGGAGAAATTTGTCAGCTCCTTCCAGCATGATTGCACTTTGGTGGCTTAAAAACATCTTTACCCTTTTTATAATCTTCACACTTATTTCTATATGCCTCCTCATTTTTAAAAGTAAAAGGATATATATACACATGTATATATATTACTGGAAGCCTTAAGCCTGTCTTGAATGTTTTGTGTGAATACCCTCATTGAAGTCAACGAGTAGAATTTAGCTACATGAAATTCCTAAGCTTAGGCTGTAAGGTTGACTTCAAATACTATAAACAATTTGTAGATACACAATTTGAGTGGGGGTTTCAAAGCCAGCCAAATATTTTGAAGACTTAATAGCTAATGAGAAATAGATGACTTGGTTGTAGTATTCCCAGCAGATGGTTTTGAAAGCTCTCAGCCTCTGCTCAATGAAGTACAGACTTCTTTGTAAGAGCTGGGGCAAGCGAATGAGCGAGTGCTTGCAGGTTTTTTCTTTTGCTTAAATGCAGCTGAAATCCTCCAGCACTGGGCGGATAGTACGGTTGTGGTGTTCTGCAGAGCACAGGACTCTCAGTTATTCCTTTCTTTTTCTCCGTGAGACTTTAGGGAGGATTAATAAATCAAAAAATTAATTTCTGCTGAGTCAGCTTTCCTTTCCCGGGGGACGTAAAGGGCTGGGTGGTTGCAGCACCACAGCAAAGCCTGGGGCAGCACTGAAGAAGGTGGCTGGGCCCTGGGGCGGCTCTCGGCCGGCGCCGTCGGAGCCCTCATCTGTGGGGCAGGCTGTGCTGGGAGCAATGCCACCCCACGAGGGAGCGGCAGTGCCGCCTCCGGCCCTCAACGTTCCTTCCAACCCAAGGAGCACGTTCGCACGGAGCCACTGCTAGAGCACAGAGTCTGGCCGGCCACGAGCCCAGCTCCGCAAGGAGCCCGCACAGGTGGCACAGGTATCTACAAGGCAGCTGTATGTCGTTTAGAGATGACAGGCGCAAGGCATGAGACATTTTGTTCTGGAAAAAAGCTTTATAAAAGTAATCAGTTTGCCAGATTTGCAGGGTATCCGTTTCTATGGTTTGGAGGAGTTGGTGACCACTATCAAGCCTTTACTTGGGTCGTTTTCATATTGACGTGGATACACAAGTATATATTTTGATGGATCCTGGCATGTGTAATGCTGGTAAAGTCATGAGGAAAAATCATTTATGAAAGTGTATGCTATGAATACTGCTGAAAATCTGAGACTTGGAAGATACACATACACGCACACACCTGGGAAAGAGAAATAGAAGCTGGATAGATTTTTTCAGAAACTTCGTGCTCCAAGTATTTCAAAGGGGACTATACAAGATCAGCCTCTCTGAGCTGGTTACTCTGTAGGCCTAGATAGGCAGGAATTGCAGATCAAATGTTCCTTCTTGGCACTGTAGTAATAAAAATGCAGATACCAATCCTCGGCATGGCCTGACCATCTGATTACTCATTTTTCCATACCAAAGATCAGTCTGTTTTCCAATGGCAGAGCTCGGGTTATTGCTCAACAACTCTCTCAGCTATTTGGCAACCTCGCACTGTGTCCCTAGCACTTGGCTGCAAAACTGACATTTGGCCTCCCTTTCCTACTCCACGCTGTTCTAGACAAGCAAGCATTTCCTCCGGAGCCTGGGCTCGTTCCTCTGTAGCAATGCCCAAAATTTCAACAAACAGCACTGTGAGATCGCAGTCAAACGGTTCAGCGAGGGAGCAAACTTTCAGAGGTTATTAGGTGAAGACAGAACTTATGCAAACTCTGTTGGAAATGTCCAAAATTCCTCTTCAGTAAGAAGAAAATTCTTTTTTTGCGTAAGAGTGGGAACTCGGCAGCTCGATACTCCTTTTTTCCCTAACAAATCTTTATTGAAATCTCAGAATGAAACTTTGGCTCCTGTCAGAAGTTACCCCCAAAAGGGTACGTGACATCAGCAAAGGCCACTGTTTTAATCTAATCTGTATCTGATTAATCTGATACTCAGTGATGGGTAACCACAAATTAAGTGGTACATGGTCTTCAGTGGTATCTTTGATTCTTTCCAGTTGCTTTCTGTTGCCTGAACTTGCTATTGTGTCTTCAGAAAGATTCACATTTTAGCGGGAAGATATTTTATCATTGTGTGATATATATATATATATATATATATAA
>VZSV01000038.1:604904-623888 GCA_013398735.1 Nothocercus julius
ATGACCACCTTAGGTTTATTCTCTTGCCAATTTTGGTATGTTCTAAGGTATCCAAAATTGCTGCTGTTACTTCCTATGAGGGCCAGGCAGACAAATGCTTCCCTTACAAAACCATTTCTTGGTTCAGCTGGCCTTGTAAACATGACAGTGGATCTCCTTAACTGGACATTTTTGAATTCAAAGTAATAGACAGATTGAGTTATTTGATAATTGAAGGGTGAGTGATGCTTATTTTACATAGTTCATGTTGATGATTACAAAGTTTGAAGCTTGGATGAGTAGAATTTACGACATAATACTCTGCAGACCTTGTTTTCATTTTACATTCAATCAGTTGGTTTTTATTCTAATGGAGTCTGTCTGAAATTTTGTTTGTACCACTGTGTAGGTTTCACTCTTGCTATGTTGCATTTGCATGGCCAATATGAACTTAAAATCACTTTATCATAAAATTTTGCATAACCTACTTATACAAACTAATTAAATGTCAGGTCATTGTAATACAGAGCTCGTATTACTGCTATGGGTCAATAAGAAATAGCAATTAGTAATTCATGTGTAATCCAGTTAAATTTTAAATTAAGAAAAAAGATGTCAAGTCAGAGTTTTGTTCCTAATTCCTTGTTTTTGTGATTTTGTACAAATTTATGGGCGTCATTTAAAGCTTCAGAGCAAGTTTTTAATTTAATTCATACTGCTGAACGATGGCTTTTAGGTGTTTCTAGCCAATGGTTGTATGAGTGACTTGTACACAGAAATTAATTAACTTTAGAACATAGAAAAATTTTCAGTGTGTTATTCCTTCACTAATTACAATGTTATTTTACTGGTAGTTATTTAATATGATGAAGCAACTAAGAGCAGGAACTTTGTTTCTGCTTGTGCAAGCTGAAGACACAAGAAGCGCTTGGGTAGCAAGAGGTGATACCCCCTGCTAAAGACTGTGCTCAGCATTAGGTACCTTCAGATTGTTCTTTCTACAGACTCTGTAGGCTGTTTGCTTTAATTTTCCTAGAAATATTTGTATTGAGTATTTTAGCATTTGTCCTTCTTTGGTAAGAACTCATTAAACTCCTATCATATTTCAAGCTAAATAGAATATCCTGACTAAAATGCCAGTGACATTCTTGTAATGGCCATGTCTGAAAGAAGCTAAAATACTGGTTGTAATTTATTTATATAGCATTTGAAAGGTCATAGGTGATTTAGAGGTAAGTGTAAAGACAAACAATCATTCTGTGAGCAGAATAACATCTGTCAAACTATCCCCACCTAATCAGAAGACTTTTTAGTTGGTACAAGCAGCATCAGACGTGGACTAAATCAGTGTGAAGACAGTTACAGCCCATAGCCCTGCTCTTAAGTACTCATTGGAGCTTCGCAAAAACAGCCATCAGTTTTCACTGGGTGTAGCGCAAGACTTACTGTGTCTTACCTTCTTGGCAAGGAAATCACTATTGAAATCACCTTGAAATCCGTTATAGATGGACAGAGTAGCATATTTCAGAGCATTTTCTTTTTTGAGTTTCAAATATAAGCATGTAACTGTAGTTGCCAAGTTTGGAAAAGTGGGACCTCTCTTTTCCCCTGGCAAAGCGAACACTGGAGTTGTAAATCACAATTGGTCAAGTCAGTGACTGCCAAATTAGGGGTGACAGGTATACCCTGTTGTGCAGAGTTTCAGAAAGGTTTTTAGATATGAATTTAACTTTCAACAAGGGCGTAATTTATTTCAAAGTGTCGTACTCGCTTTTCACAGTAATCACCAAACATTCACAAATAAGTGATTGCTCAAAAGTATTGCTCGCACTCAGTTTATTATTCTATGTGCACTGCAGTTGTGTGTTATTAATGTGTAATATTGCAACATATTGAAAACTTTAAAGGCAACTGCAGAATCAAATAAAAGTAAAATTTAATGAAGTGCTGTGCTAATCAATTTTTCATATTCAATTAAATACAGCGCTTCACTTTGGAAAGCTGCTGTGAGAGCTGCAGAATTTGCCTTCTGCTCCCCTCAGAATGATTCAGTCCCCAGCAAATCTGTGTGATACTTGGAGATGGTAGGAAGGGTTGGAGAGAGCTGTTGAGGTTTCCTCAGAATATGGAGAGCTCTGGAATGTGCTTATGTGACTCTTTTTTTTCGCCCTGGACTGATGACTTGATAAATATCACATGACGTTGTGTTGTTTTATGTTAGCTGAGATTTTGGCCTTGTATTTTGGAGGAAAAAGTGCTGTTCTGGAGTGAGAGTGAGTCATGAAGGACCTAGGGGTGGGAAGTTGGCAACCCTACCAAAGCAGCCCTACTTAAGCTGAGCTGTTTTTAAGTACTTTTGTGCTCTTTGGCACTGTTGCACAATGGCCGTTACGCCAGGTTCATAAAGACCGTATCAAAGGCATATATGAGGAAGGCTCCCACCATTTATTGTGTAATCACTAGAACAAGTATGCAAGTGTGATGTTTGCACATATATATAAAAATGATAGTGGGTGTTTTGTTTTTCTGTCTTGGAGCCCAAATTCCACGTCATTATTAATACTGAAGTCAATGAAAAATTTGAAGAATGCCTCTGAAAATGTCTGCTTTAGGGTAATTATCACTCGGTGTTGCTAAAGGGTAATTTGGGCAATACAAAGTTTCCCAATCCCAGATAGGCTTACTGCTTTTATGTACATTTTAGACAATAGTATCAACTCCCTTCCTGCTGATGTTGACAGGAAATGATCTGGTTTTGAATGCTCTGGGTTTGGTTTCTAAATATAGTCTAAGCTCATGTCAGCCCCGCAGTGACAGGAGAAGTTCCCGTTCACCTCAACTTGTTAGCTCAGGGATTTGCTGGCAGGAAAGCTGCAGCCGCACGCAGCGCGGCACAGGCAGTGAGAGCACAAGGTGTCTCTCTAAGGAAGGCAGAAATCACACGGCAGCTCCCTTTCTCCCCCAGATCTTGCAAGACTGTTAAATTTCTTTAAAAAATACATATATTTATTTGCTTGTCACTTTCAGTTATTAGCTTTTCTACTCAGAGTGGCTTAAATCTAGTTTTCGCTCTGAACTCAATTTCCCATTTTTTTGTTCTTTTTTTTTTTTTCCTTCACATATTTGTATGACTGCAGAGGATGAAGTTTTTAAGAAAAGATGGTGAAAGATAAAATTAGGGAGAAGGACATCATCCAAAAGAAGGCATGTTTTCTCATGGACGTATAAATGCTGGAGATCTTTGATAGAACTTCTTTCATAACCATAAGATGCATGTTCAAGTGACTTGGTCTGGAATTGGCTGGCATTTATGAATGGTGGTAAATGTAAAACTGAATTTTCTGTGAAACTCGCATGCTTTCATGTGGGCTAGTGATGAGTCAAAATGAAGTACAAATATACTTAAAGATCTGCTTGGTTAAGTCTGGCTGAACACCTAAATGTAGCCGTGTAGAAGTAGAATGGCCTCCCTTCTATGTTGCAAGAGCAAATGGAAATAGTAGCATTACTTGTCTGTCCACCCATGTTGCAGAATGAAGCTGTGTGTGAACAGATAGCAAGTAGATCTTTCCTTTCTGAAAGCAGTAGACATCACTCTGCCAACTGACATAGAAGAAGAACTTCTGGAACTGCAACGGTGGCGTCGCCAGTGTGTCTCATCCCCCGTGGTATTTATGAAAACTGCGTGGCATGAGGCTGGTTATGCTCTGGAGGTACGTTTTGAAAGCGAGCCTTCACAACCATGCAAAAAATAAAGCACAAATTGGTCTCTTCTGTGCATGAGTCTCTACAAATTTATCACTGCTGACAGCACTAGCATGCTGCCTTTTCAAGCGGGGTTTTGGAGGAAGGTTTGTAGCTATATATGGAGACACTAGTGAATACTACTGTATTATTGTAATAATACTGATTGATAGAAATATCTATTGCCTTTTGTGGACAGCCAGAGGAGTTGCCTTTGTGCAGACCAGAGCTACTTCTGTGCCCATGGAAACAGCAGCCATTGAAAAGCAGAACTGCCAGATTTTTGTGTGCATTAGCAGGAACATAGAGAGAATGAGATCTTGGTTGAAAATCCCATACCTTTTACATTCCTTTTGTTCACCTTGGTAACTGCATGACCAAGAACTCTGTGTTCAACTTAGTCTCCATCTGTTCCCTTCTTTCTGCCCCTGCAGCTCTGAGCCATTGGGCTCAAATGTTTTTCAGAGCTCCTTTAGGGCACTGCGTTTCCAAATACGCTCTGTGCAAACTCTCTTTAGGTTTTTCCCCAAAAGAGAAGCTTTCTTTAGATCTGTGTGTCTTTAGCTTTTAGGTTGCTTAGGCCTGTGAGATGAAGCCATATAGCGTAGAAAAAAAAAAAAAAGATGCTGAAAATGTTTTCTTTCTTGACAAATAGCGTCACTGCTTGTGTTTGCTCCTAGAAAATCAGTTCTCTTAGTCTTGCCTGCTTTGTTTTCATAAATCTATAGAATCTACAGAATTAATGATAAACCAAGCAAACTCTAAGGGTTCTTGCACCATCAGGCTCTCTAGAATTGATTGTAACAGGGGAGAACATCTGCTGCCTGAAATCTCTGCTGTCTGAAATGGAAGAATATTGTGTGTGTTTAACAGGCAGTGAACTATTTTTAAATGTCTCTACTTGAAACACTGAATAATGGCAGTAAGGAGGAAAACATAGTCTCTTATAGTTTAAGAAGAGACCTCCAAGAATTGTCTCCAAAATTCTTTTCTTAAGCCGTGGCTTCTTCCCCCATCCTCAAGTCAGTCTTATCTACATCTGTGACATTTCTAGTGATCCGGATATATCTTTACAGTGAGGTTTGAAACCCCGAGTAGGTGCTGAAATTGCTTGAGCCTTGGAGAATCTCTTGCCTGTGGTCCCTGCTGCAAGAATGTGGCAGCAGGCAGCCTTTCATTGGCTGCTCTGCCAGGGAAAGAGCCCCTGCCAGTGACCGACAAGAGGCAGGGAACGCTCATCACTTCCTGCTCTCCATCAGCCAACCTCATCCCATCAGCTATGTGACAGATGGTCCACGCTCCTGATGCATAGCTACTGTAATCTACAATAAAATCAACCTGTAAGTTATAAGTCACTTTTAAAATAACCTCAGCAGCCATGTCAGTGAGTGCACAGTGTGGGATTTTCTCAGTTAGGAATTGCATTTAAGTATTGTACTTCTTATTGCTTAAACTATCAAATGTCCTGCCGCTACCCATTGCCCCAGCTGCTGCTTCTTGAGATGGAAGGAGCTGGATCTAAGGTTTCCTGGATCCCTCATGTAAGCAGAGTGCATAGATCTGTATCTACCACTATCTATATATCTGTCTATATGTAATGTTTCTTTTTAAAATTGTGCTGGCTAAGTTCTGTGTAAGGCAGAACAGAATTCTCCTGCGATGTTGATTACAGCACATGCTGTGCTCATTTCTTATTTCCAGGGGACAATGACTTAAAAAGTTGTCGAAGCAGAGAAAGAAGCACATGGACCTTGGTATAGTTTAATGGCATATTGCATTTGTCAAAAGCACAGATAAGGGAGCCTTGCTCCAAGCAATTTCTGTAACGGAAAATGGGACAAAACTTGACCCTGGACTCTGCACATGCTGATCTAGTTGTGAAGTTGTTCTTGCAAAAGTGCTAGAATCAGTCCTTTAATGTGAAGGGCTTTACCACAATTTACCTTTCATGCCCCTTTCTCCTCTCTGCTCCCTTCCCAAAAGGGGAGAATTTAGCCAAAGATTTTGTTTTTCCGTGGAGATGAGCAGCTTGGATATTGTGAGCTTTTAAAAGCTTGAGCAGGAACTCTCAGTTGCCTGACTGTTGTACTGTGACCAGGCAGAGAACTAGTCTGTATTCAGCTCGCAGGTGTGTACATCAACAGTTTCCTTTACTGACATTAATTTAAACAACTTTTCTCTTAATTTAGTCATGGCTGATTTGTGATACCTCTTCCTCAACACGTACGTTTTGGAAGAACAAGTCTCTCACAGGAAGTCTGACACGGGTCCAGAGGAGTCCCCACTCCTCAGAGAGACAACCTGTTCCCTGCAACAGCCTCAGTGGGACAGGCTGGGGTGTAGGGAGACCCTCCTCCGGGCGGCCCTCGCAGCCTCCAGGCCCTCCTTGCCCCTGGCGCGGCTGCACGCACGCAAGAGTAGGGCGGGTGCAGTGGCAGAAACACGCTTAGGTTGTGTCCTGGTTGTTTGTGCCTCTTCTGAGTATGAACTGAGGCCTCGACTCTGGTCAAAGCAATGTTGGCAAATGTATAAGCAACTGAAAGCACTCTGGAAAAGGAATGTATCTGATTTCATCTACTGTGATGTGCTGTGGAAAGCTGAATTATTGAAAGGCAGGAAAGTCTCTTTTGAGCCAAATCAGGAGCTGCAGCTCTCCTGATCCGAGGCCTGGCAACAGATCAGGTTTTTGCTTTCTGTGCACAGTGAGTCCAATAATTTGGTCCACCTGTTATTCTTGGGTTTTCTAAAATGAAGAAGACCCAGTTCCTTCGTTTTGTGGCTGCCCCACGTGCTGGTCCGAACCTGAGACCAACCCGCTCGGCTCAGCAAGGGGGATGCCCAGGCTGTTCCCGCTGGAAATGCGGTTGGAAAGTGAGCTCAGGCAATTTTCTTCGCCAGTCTTAGACACTGGGTAGCAGACTGAAACATCCACCCTTTCTCAGAGTGTGGTGGTTGCTGGAGAATAGCCAGGATTACAGAAAATCACCAATGGTGCTGCCGTGATTGCCACTGCAAAGCAGGAGGCACCTTCACGGTACACGTCAGAGTTTGCCCTTGAGTGAAAACATGGTCGAGTCTTAAGCTAAATCAAGGCCAGGTCTCGTCCTTTGGGAAAAGGCTTGCAGAAGATGGTCAGAACTGAGGCTGTGTTTCCTGGCATTTTCATCGGATCGCTGTTACCCAACAAGCTTTCCCTTGTAGATGGGGACGGATGTTGGGCCTCCGATAGAGCCGTGGAGAAAGGAGCAAAAACCAGAGGAGGCCCAAGGCCACTGGCTTGTGCTCCTGGCAGGCTCAGAGATATTTTTCCCACATATAAACCCTCTCCCTTCCCCGACCCAGTTCTTCTTACCCCAGTTTCCTGGCAGTAAAAAAGCCAATAAAATTGTGCTGGTAAACAAGGCACCCTCAAGTGCCGCCTTGGTGGCCATGTTTGATCATGAGGGGCTTCATGTGCGGTCACCCTGTGAAACCATATTTCAAATAACTGCTGGTATAAATAGCACTGGAGGCCTGGCAATTTACTGGAGCGCCGTGCAGGCAGCTCCTGAGGAAGCGTGTTGGGGAAGTGTTGCCTTGGGTGCCTCTGGCCTGGCTCTCCTCCGGGGGAGACAAGGTGCGCGCACGTGACGGGGAGAGGGTGGCCTGGGGCCCTACTGGGAACACCAGGGTGACTGTGCGTTGTGTGAAGCCTTTGGCCGACCCTTGCGGTGGAGCCAGGGGAAGACGCAGACTTGGTGGGCAGAGGGTGTGGGGGTTTGGAGCGGGGCCTTAGTGCCGGCCGGAGCCCCGGCTGTCGTGCCGAGGCGCGGGCCGACGGGCGCCCCGCGGCGCTGCCTGCCCAGCCGCTGCCTGCCGCACCGCCTCCGCACTGCCGCCTTCCCGGCACCTCAGGAATACCAAGCTGGATGTTTTTATTCAGCAACCTGTGCGTAACGAGCAGCTCCCTCCTCCTGGCATTAAAGTCTCTGCCTTCGTTCAGCACAAAGCACTCGAGCGGGCTGCTGAGTTTCTATTGCTCCCACTGGAGAGTACAGGGAATGTATTCCTTGTGAAGCTAAGCTGTAACACGCTGTAAGCTCCAAAGCGCTGATGCAATATTTATGTTGCTCCACGTTCCACTGACAGATTTAAGCAAAATACAGTAGACTGGCAGGAGGTTGTTATGATCCAAATTCCTCGATTATATGTCAGTGTTTTTAATTTTAAGTTCTGTTGCAGATGCAACGTGTTCAGTTGCGCTTGTGTAGCCGATTCGTTCTAGAAGAGCAAAGCTGTGGGTGTCGGTGACCTTGGCTGAATCGTGTGGCCGGTTTCCCCTCGGAGCACCTCTTCTCAGAGGAAACCACGCTTGGCTTGGGCTCTGTGGTCTCAGTCATTCATCTAAAGGATGTGCGGCGCCGTGCAGTGGCGGGCGATGTGTCCGAACTGTTCCCTCTCGCTGATGCTCTGTTACCTGCATCTTCAGTGCTGAGGCACTGTTATCCCATGTACTTTCCAAGCTGTGCATGACTGCTGTAAGGAGGATGCAAATGAAGAAGACCTATCGGTGGTGTGCCATCAGTTAAATGCCAGACCGCATTTTGCTTTGCATCATGCTCATAGCACAGAGCTGGCGCTTCCCTCCTGCCCCCCCCCAGTTCCCTTGTCCCTTTTTAGGAAAGATCCTTTAGAGCTACACATGGGACACAGTCCCTTATCATAATTCATTTACTCCATTTGGAATTTACTGCAAGATGGTCTCTATTTGACCATCAGTCTTAACAAAATATTGTAAGTTTTGCAGGATATCAGCATCTGTAAAACTATTAGTTTTTCTAAAGCACTAAGTAACTGTTTAAACAAGAAAACGTCTTTAATTTCTGAAGTTTGGTACAAAACTTGCTCAGCAATTTGGAGTTTTGTGAGTAGTCTTGGTGCCTGAAAGCAAGCTGAGTTTCTTGAAAGCCTATGCGCCTTGCTAACCTGAACCTTTAGGCTACTGAAAGCTGGATATGAGCAGTTACCTGTTACTGTTGATGGTAGCTGTGAGACAAATGGATGTTTAGATATAAGATGACCGATTTTCAGGCATGCACAGGGCAAGCAATTCCAATGGTTGGCTTCATCCTATAAACAGATTCATCTGTAGAGCACATTTATCTTTGTTCCATCAGTAGAAATAACACACAGGAAGAACTGGATTGTACATATTTTTCTATTGCATGTGATATTCCTGTAAGAAGTGCAGCCACAACTTTGATAAGAAAATGCCCCAGCAAGGAAGTTTTTGGCTTCAGGCCCAAGTAGAAGCTTTCACTTCAATCTTTAATGCTGAGAATATCCCTGAAAACTTAATTGTCTTTGTGATGTTACTAGATCACATCATGGAAGCTATTTTATTACTTTAGTATGCTAAACAAAAATTAGTTCTTGGCAATTAAATGTTGAGATTGTACTTCATCTCAGCCAGCTGAGGAATTGTACCTTCCCTGTGTGGCCAATGAAGAGGAGTTGACCTAATCATGTCTTAAGCAGGCTGTATCACCTTGGGAAGGGTCCCTATCTCCACTGATTGCATCAGCTACTCTCCTATCTGAAGTACTCTGGTCCTTAAAGGTAAGGATGGACGTTGGCCTGAGGAAAGTTGCCTTTTTACATTATTTTTTTTTTCTGAGAATAGGTAAAATACAATCCATCCAAATACTTTTCATTCCTCTATTTGTTGCTGTGGCTGTCTGTAAATGTCTCTCTTCTGCTAATGAATACAGATGTGCAACTCACTGCACCCAGCTGGCTTTGTTCAATAAATGTGCAGGCACAGAAGTTTAAATCAAATATTGACAAATGTAGCCTTTAATATGTAAATTTGTTTTTTGAACAAAACTATGTCTGTCTGTTTTCTCACAGAGAGGCATTTCTTGTGTGGTGCTACTTTTCTGCTTGTTGTTGCTTTCTGTCTACAGTGGTATGAGCGCTGATGCTTGAGAGACAGCAGGTAGGCACAGTTCCTGAAATATCTGTAGGGAGAGGAAGTAAAAAGATGTATGAAATTCTTTAGTAATAGGAATTGTCCCTCTGTTGCAGTAGCATCTTCTTCCTCCCTCATCCATGGGTTCAGGAACTGGAGCCTTTCCCTGCTGGGTGCAGAGCTCCCCTGGCCTGCCAGATGCAAGGCTGTGTAACACCCACACGTGTAACACCCACACGTGTAACACCCACCTGCACACACACAAATAAAAGCTTTCTAACCCCTGATTTCCCCCCAGCCTTCCACCTTTTGAAAAACTCTGAAAGTGGCTAGCTGGGATCTGTGAACACATTTGACAGGTGCTCGCATGGGGTTATAAGATCCTAAGGTGAGTGGGAATAGGCAAGATGTTAGTCAAAAGTTGTGGGCAGTCATTTCTTCCCAGCAGTGTTTGATCAGTTATTATTCTCGTTATAATTCAAAGCTCTTCACTAGCTGTGGTGTCTGGGAATTTTTTTGTTTTGTGCTTTATTTTTTTAATTTTTTTTTTTTTTTGTCAAGAAGTTATGCATTCGAAGAAGCCTTCTGGAAGGCAGGGAAGAGTCAGCATTGACATTTTTCAGGAAAAAGTCCAGTCAGGCATGGCTTTAAAGGGAACAATAGTGTTTTGTGGTCATCGAAAGATCACCTGATGAGCTGTTCTGCTGTATGGTCCCTTCTCCCCTTCAGGCTTGTCCAAACATAGTTTATTTTGGCAAGATTCTTTTCTTGCAGGCAGCCAGGTACGAAATGCATCTTACTGTAAAGAATTATGCTAGTTGTAGTGAATATGTTTTGATACGTGTGTAGACATATTTGTAACTACCTATTTAGTAGTTTTCAGTTTGCACAAGTCTGGACTGTTCAGGATGGAAAGAGCACTTTGTTATCTTGAAGTACAAGGTATTTACCTTCCTCCATGCCTCCCCAGCTAAGCCTGTTTGGGTCCTGCCAGGTTTCTTCTTTTTCTTTCGTCTAGTAGGCAGCTGTAATGAACTGTCATGTCATCAACTTGCTTGCGTGTTCTTCGACATTCTTTGCTACATAGGAAAGATTAGTTTATGTAGTACTTTTTTCTAGGGGACAATTAATTCAACTTCAGAGGAACTTTTAGGCACTTATGTGAGACCAGAAAGAAGGCACTTTTTGGATTTTTTTTTTTTCTTTTTTAACTTACAGCACAGTGTGAGCATCTTTCCAACCAGTTTTGCCATCGAATAAGCAGTTCGCGGGTGCTCCTTGCAGCTCCTCCTGCCTTGCTGCCCGCTCTGCTGTGCAGCTCCTGCGGCTTGGGAAGTTGTCTTGTACAAATCCTCATAGTGGGAAGGAAGGACCCGGTTGTCTAGAGCTCTTACTCGTGGGAGGTTTTGAACAGCCTCTCAGGACCAGCCCTTCTGCTGTAGACATGTAGCTTTAATCATACTTTCAGGGAGGCTTTTTGGGGAAATGAAGTTACAGGTACAAAACTGGAGGGTATGTATGGCTGCTCAGTGTCATAAAATGCAAACTTATTTAGCTCTTCGGTCTGTTGAAATACTTTGGTTTCCTCATCTGACCTCAGAACTTTTTAAATAGAATACTTGCATGACACTTATGGCTTTTTTAGTATCTCCAGAAATGTCAGGAACTCTATTAGTTTTTCCATAGACGTATATGCAGAAATACGTGGCATTATTTCAGTGGTTTGTAGAAAGATGACTGGATCAAACTACCTTTTTGTCTAGACAGATTCCAGTTGAACTGTGGTTCAGAAGTAAAATGGGAAATATTTTAAAAATCACCATTTTATATAACACTGTAAATTGTACTTCAAAACAATTTGAATGACATTACCATTATGTAGGCAAACGCAAGGAGCAGTGTCAGTAATTTAGAAGCTCTGTGGGTTATGTTTTGTGCTTTGTACTGTGGTAAAGGAACATATCAAAGAAACCTCTCAAATATACACATATGTTGTAAAAAGTAACACTATAAAACATCAGGATTTGAAATGCTTGCAGCGAGGGCGCTGTGGGATTATGCCGCTTCGTAAAAACGTTGTCAGCGCAAAGAGACTAATTCCCGCCTTAAGTTAAGTGGCTCGGGGGAGCGTGTGTTGGGAGCGGGTGGCCGAGCCTGTGCACGGCTCCCGCAGCGCTCGCCCCGTGCGTGGAGGGCGAACGTGGTCCCTGGAGCTCACGAGGGCTGTGAAGAGCAGCACCGTGTGCCCGGCTCCCCTTGCACCCGTGCCTCAAGTCAGCAGCGGGGAGGCTGCGGTTCACTCGCTCTGCCTTCGTTTAGAAAAATTTTTAAAAAATGTGCATATGGGATGGGGGGAAGAAAAGAAATACACAGAGGAAGTTCTGTTGTCAGAGATCCTTTTCTTCGTTTTACCAGGCACGTCCGCGTGGGGAGTATCTGCGGCCTGGCCGTGGCGCGTCCTCCTCGCCTTCCTCCCCTGCTTTTCCTGCTGTGGCTGGTTCAGCTGTTTCTGAGCCCACAGTGGAGACTGTGTCTCCAGGTCCTTCCACCAGAACGTACTGCTCTGGTGAGACTTGCTGCGCTCGCAGGAACTCCCAGAGTTTGTTGTAATGATCAGAAAGGTGAAACTTCCTTACATAGTATATCCTAGCTTTTTTCCTAATTCCCTTAAGAAGTTATATAGCTCTTTTATGTAGTGGAGAACAATTTTTGATTAATGTTATTTATTTATTTTAAATGCATGGAAGCTTCCTGTATTTCACTCTTTGTTCTAGGAAATAAGTACCTACCTTTACTGTGCTGTTTTTAACATCACTTCTAACAACCTTTGCGCACACAAATACATACTAAGCAAGATGATGCCTGTTAACTGGGTGTTCATGAGCTGTGGTAGATTACTTTTAATGCCTGGCATTTACCTACTTGGTTAAATATTCACCGATCTGCTGCTGCTATGTGAAAGATGAAGCTTAAAGTTACCAACACAGAAAGCACCAGGTGCATCCTAAAAAGTTAGGGTATTTCACCCAGATTATTAAGGACGCAGGACTTCTTTGCCTTCTGCCTCTCTGGGGCTGGCCTATTGCCATCTCCATGCCAGTCTCCATGGTAACTTCCTTAAGGATAAAATAACAGAAATGCGAGGAACGCTGCCAGGGTGCCAGTGCCAGCGCCCCGGCTGGCTGCGGCCCCGGCGCATGCGGTCCCGGGGGGCTCCGCACGTTGCTGCAGCTGCTTCCAGTTAAAGGTGAAATCTGCCCTTTCCCGCCAGCCTGGCTGGAAAGCGCCGCCTCTGTGGAATTCTTCCCAGGATCTCTCCCGCCTTGCTGTTCACAGGTTTGCACGGTGGATTTTACATTCGAGAGGGCTTAGTCAATAAAAGCCCCGGGTCCCCAGTGCAGCACTAGCTGCTAACGGGGGAAGTGTTACGGGAAGATGTTTACTCACAGGTAGTAAATTAATGAGTTTGCTGTGCCACAGTGTGAAACACTGACATAAAAACACGCTTTAGAGGGCAAGGAAGTTTATGAGGAACAAGGCGCCCGAGTACTGCCCTTCGCATGGCTCTTTGTGCGCTTCTGTGACCTTGTCCAAGGTCACTTTTAAGCTCTATGGCCTTGTAACCTGAAAGGTTAACTGCATCTAAGGGGGAGGTTGTGCTGTATCATCATGATCATCACCTGTGCTTGAATCCCAGCATATTTAGTTGAAGGTTTTGCCTTCACTTTTGTTTTGGAGGGGTGGTTCAAAGCTTATTGCTTGCTAATACATCGCTTTGCAAGAAGTGTTCTTAGAAAGCAGAGCTCTCTCGTTCTGAGGTCCCTACCTGAGCCCCAGAGAGACTTCTGGGAACCGCTCCACTTAATTGGGCATGGCAAAGGAGTGCTCGGAAATGGCATTACCCCAATCTGTGTGGGGAACTGCCTGCTGTCATATGTGGGACTTGTGACAGGTCTGGGAGGTCAATGTTGTTGTCCTGATATCATTTAGCTGAAAAATAGCTTGCTCCCTTGGGGGACAAGCTGACCTCTTGCTTGATTTTCTGTGAAATCCATGCCTTTAAAAATATTTGTTCTACTCTGTGCATTTAGGCTTGAATTCTTCTCCAGTAGATACCTCTACCTCAGCCTCCAGCATGAGCTGAAGCTGCACAGTTCCCTCAGCAAAGTCAATGGTTTAGGTAGCTAATTTGAAAAATTGTGTATCCAGCATTGGACAAAAGGATGTAAAATGTAATTCCCCTCCTCATCCCAAGTGTCCTTCATGGCACTCAGGATTAGTTAAATGAGGAAAAGAAGTGGTCCTTCGTGTTCTTTTCCATGAATTCTTTCTAAAAATGTAGGAACTAAAGCCTTTGAAGAGACCTTCACAAATGGGAGCATTCCTGTAGTGAATTTAAGGAACTTTTCTGACAACACTTGCCCGGCTTTGTTTTTGTTTTTATTTTTTTCTTCTTCCCTTTTCTCAAATAGAGATGGTGTAATAATGTTCTTGATTTGGCAAATACTGGCCTTAATCACTTTTCCCTATTCTCCAGAATGGGGCTCTTTCATATAAAATGTGGGTGAGAGTCTGGCTGTGTGCCCCAGTGAAACAATCCGTGATATCATTAAGGATTTTTGTGGAGGCAGCAGAGAGCTACATGCTGCTGTGTGGAAAAAAATCAAGTATAAATAGAAAAAAAAGAGCAAGTGGAAGCTTCATTTGGCACCCATGCAAACAGGTGAAAGCAAATTCTGAATGCAAATATGTATGAAAATGAGGTGCTCCAAATGAATAATTTAGCTTCCCGTGGGAAAACTGATCATTTGCTGAGCATCCCCTGTATGGAAACTGTCACTGCGTGTTTTAGCAGCCTGGTGGCAGTCTCGTGTGCCTCTATTACGGTGGTGGCAGGAGGAAATTGTAGGTCAGAAATTGTCAAAGTTCATATGAGGAGGCCCAGCTCTCCGTGTTGCCTGTGAGGGAAGTCAGGTTTCCCCCATAACCAAAAGCTGGACCTGCTCCCAAGGCTTCTCCTTCTGCAGGAGGCCTGTGGACCAGCTGTGGTCCTCTGCTGGTGGCTTCACCTGACCTCTAGGAGGGGGCTTTCCCGAGCTGAGCCCGGGCTCCTCCTGGCAGATCCCGGCAGAGCTGTGGCTGCTGACGCCTCCCCAGGCTCAGCCTCTCAGGGCATAGCTCCTGCCGTAGCGTGTCCTGACCTCCGCGCTGGTCATTTTTGAAGAGATCGATCAGTTGCTACCAGGAAGGTGCTCGTGACAGTGTTGTCAACGCAGCTGTCTGCATAGGAGTCCCTTCCTTGCAGACTTCTGAAAAGGAGTATTTTTTTAAGCACAGAGATTAAACTGATACGGCCATCGGCAACGGTGAAATGAAAAATCCTAAAAAGCTTCCCATCCCCAATGCTATATCTATTATTTTTAAAGACGTTTGCCCTGATGTAAATGCAGAGCATGAGAACCTGACACTGTTTTGTTGTTCATTTGTTCATTCAAAAATAAACATAAATGTATTTTTTTTTGCATTCCTACTAAAAGGAGTAAATTCCTCTGTTTCAGAATATTTGTTTTTGACCAAGTATACTTGTTACTACCATAAATTTGCTGATGAGTGAAGTGTTTTGGGCAACACTAAGGTTTCACTCTGAACATTTTGTACCTGTCTCTTCTTGCACATCTTCCCTGTGCTGGGGGGAACTGTGCTGAAAATACCATGTTTGGCTTCCCAAAGTGTCCTGCTTTGTGGTACCCTCTTGTTTTGTCTTTGCACGTAATTAATGTGCACACATTACTATTTCCAAAATAAAAGGACTCCTGAGTTCACCTTGGCAGTTATTTACTCTGCCACCCCGGTGGCTTTGCTTCGTTATCTGTTTTGCTAAGTAATGGCTATGGGTGTGATGATGTGGAAAAACATACTTGTCGCCTTTCTAAGGTTCGTGAGCAAATCCTTGTGTGTAATGGTCACTTATCCTTGTTCTGCCGCCTATAAATACGCCACCGGACACAGGAGAGGAAAATGGGGACACCCTGCTGGGCTGTTATCCCTAAGGAAAGAGCCAGTTGGTGCCTGCTGCTAACCTTTCTGCTGAACACTGCTAATCCAGCTTTAGTTTGGGTTTTCCTGCTGCTGTTGCTTCTGCTGCTCTGGGAGATGTTGCTGTTTTCTGCTTCCTTTCTTCAGGGTCTCCCTTTATGGGCTCGGGAATCATTCAAGGATACTCACTAAACCCCTGCAGGCAAGTAAACAAAAGAAAACAAGATTCCCCTCTTCTGTGGCATAGAACTGTCTGATTTAACTGGCAGCCTGTGACAAGCCCATTCTCCATCTCCAGATGACTGAGGGATGCAGAGAAGATACTGGTGTATCTGTTAGCTTCTCTGGTAACCATGAGACATGAGGGACTCAGCAAAGCTCTCCAAAGATCTAGGAGGCAAATGGTGCTACCACTGCACCCTTGATATGAGTGGCCAAAGATGCCTGTTATAGAATCATAGAGTCCTTATGGTTGGAAAGGACCTTCAAGATCGAGTCCAACTATAAGCCCCTCAATACCATCCCTGCTAAAACGTGTCCCTAAGTGCCTCATCTACCTGTTTTTTGAACATTGTCAGGGACGGTGACTCCACCACTTCCCTGGGCATGATCTCCATGCCAACTGCAAACACTGAAGACTAAAGCACCAGGAGACAGTGTAGCTTAGATGTAGGCCTGGGAGTTGAGGTGGAGGGTCCTGTCCTCTACCAAGGTTGTGCAGCTACATAACCAGTTGCTCAAATGTGCTCTGCCCCTGCTTCTCCTCTGTAAAATGAGGGTAGTGGTAATGGCTATTAAGCAAAAATAGCTCACGCTCATCAGATCTTCTGGAACTACAAAGTGTCCTTGCTCAAGGTAAATATGTCCCTTCATATGCACATTGTAGATTTCCTTAATGCATATTCAGTGCTTATTTAGTCTTTTGAAATTCACTTCAAATAGACAGGAGCTCTACATGAAAAAAGGATTTGCAACAACAACTCTCAGATGAAATCTCTGCTGCAAATGATAGAATATGGGATTTTGGAAAGTAGACAGTGGAGATTTCATACCTGATTCAGTAAAATACCCTGACCCTGAGAAATATTTGTCTGCAAAACAGGTCTGTATGCGATGTGGTTTTTGCCTGGCCTGTGGTCATTCAGCTTCCCAGCATTTAGTTTAATGCTTCTCAACAATTCGGCATCCAGTTTTGCTTCAAGTGCTTTATGTTAAGAGCATTCAGGCTGCATGGCGCTCTTACGTCCAACAGAACTTGAATCGTTCTGTAGGATTTCACAATGGCATTTAACGAATGCAGCACTAGAATTCAAATCTGTTAGGTCTGCCGAGTTCCCGTCATCACATCTTGAAGGTGGGGAGAAGAAGATCTGTCAAATATAACAGTTGATTGTTACGATTTGTTCTTAAGTGATTCAGCTGCCGGGAGTTGTTATTTTCTCTCACAATTTTAGAGTGTTATTCTCTAAAATAAGGGGAGCCCTTTCTGACTATTCCCTGTAGTTTTTTTATGAAGAGATGACATTCGACTTGAAAGTGTGTGTTGGATAAATACCATCTGATTAATTGTCATTTGCTTTTCTCTGTTCCTTTGGCACATCCTCATGACTTTATAACCTGAGTAATCTTTGATGCATGCTCAAAATCCATTCACTCCAGTTGACTTAAATCTAAGCAGAAGCTTTAAAGGCTTTGCTGTAGCAAGGTCTAAGTCACCAAGGGCTTGAGAGATTCATTAGCTAAGTTCTTTACATACCATAAAATGCACATCAGAAAGCCTTGCTGTAATCTGCGGCTTGGCTAGGAAGAGGTTTTTGCTTTCAGTTTGAAGTCCCCCCCGCTTTCTCCTTACTTTGGAAATGCTCGGTATTTATAAATGAGGCGGAGTCCTAAAAATTCCAATGTCCTTGGAAGGAATTTTCTGAATTCCACTGCGTTTCGGTAGCACGGACATCCCTTTTATTGCAGGTTGGGTGGCACTTCAAGGCTCTGGTTTATAAAACTGCTGGATGGAAGTCATAGAAGAATTTTCATTTCAAGTTAATGAAAGTCAAAATTAGATTGGACTTTGTCAGACTTTAAAATTAAAGAACCTCACACCAGCAAGAGCACAACTTGTTTCATGCCAGCCTCTTTTATGACGATGTTTCATCTTCTAGTTGGGGGTGGGGATATTATCTTCCAACCCTTTGAGCTGTTAGGCAATAAAATCCACAGAACAAATATTTCCACTTTGGCCTTTTATTCTGGAAGGCAGCCGCTCTTCAGTGCTCTGCTATTTCTTACATCTTTGTTCCCGGCACCGACTTCAGGAGGAGCTTTACTCAGGGAAAGGCTCGTGATTTGACTCATTGACTTTTAGTAATATTGCTTGAATGTGAAGGAAAGAAAAATCCCAACTGGGGGAGAATTCAATAATTTTTTGATGAGAAGTACTGCCTTGAACTGCCTGTGTAAAATTCATGTTCTAGTGGTTTTACTTAAGTGGATCTACCTTTCTTTGAGGAAAACCATGCATTTCACTGTTTTTGTGGTCAGCTACATTAGAAAAACAGGTTGTCTTGGAAAAACACATTTGCCAGTGTTTTGCATTGGAAAGTGATTTTTCCATCCTACCACTCATGCTCTAGTACCAATGAAAATTACAGTCAGAAAGTTAGTCTGCTGCGTCTCAGCACATCTTGCATTTTACTACTAGCTTGTCACTGGACCGGTATGCTTTTTCTTGTCTTTTCAAGGAAAAATGCAAGCCGAATCTATTAACATTTGGCTGTAACAAGTAGTTAGAAAACTCTTCCTTTGAAAGCGATCTTGCAGTCAACCATAATTTCCTCAAAAATGAGCTTGTTTTAGAACCAGATAGGGCTTTTCTTCTCCTTGCCTCGTCTGGAGAGAGATCACAGTTGTTGCAAAGGGGACAGAGAAATCATTGGAGCCAGGAAACCCAAGCAGTGGTTGAGGGCAGGGAATGTCTTAGAAAATGTTTGATTTTCCAGGTTTGCATCTTGTAACCAAGACAAAGCCTGTGAAAGAAAAAGAACTGTAAGAATGTTAATATGGCTCCAATTGCTGAAACATATGGAGCCAATCATTGGCACTGCCTCAAAACAACTGGGAATGGAAATTAGCATTTCTTTCAGAAAAATATGAGATATTTTTTCCTATGGTTTCTCTAATTTTTGTGGCTTTTTTTTTTTTTTTTTTCCTCATTACAGCAAGGATATTTTCACGAGCAAGGCAAGGTATTTTACCTTCAATATTACTTTCTGTTCTTG